>PVKA01000710.1:112654-169941 GCA_004027165.1 Ctenomys sociabilis
TTTTTTTTTTTTTTTTTTTTTTTTTTTTTTTTTTTTTTTTTTTTTTTTTTTTTTTTTTTGTCTTTTTGAGACAGGGTCTCACTATGCAGTTCAGGCTGGCCTTAAGCTCACTTTGTAGCTCAGGCTGGTCTTGAACTCACAACAATCCTCCTGCCTCAGCCTCCTGAGTGCTGGGATTACAGGCATGCGCCACCATGCCTGGCTGAGAAGCTTATTGTTATTACCATAAAACATAGGCAGTTGAGCTTAACCTGACTACCACTCTGAATATCAAACATCTTAGGTACAACAAGGAACAGGTATTTTTCATCAAGTATTGATATGTTAAACTTTAAGTCCCTACAGACTATGAAGAAAAAAATTAAAAAGTGAAGAAAACATTTTAAAAATAGGAATAACCAATTATTTATTTTTGCACTGGTGTTTAGAAATCTAACTGTGCAGCACTGAAATAGGAAAGTCCAGTGACATTATTTTTGTCTCTTGTTTTCATTTATTACCATTTAAAAAAACATTTGAGAGGAGGTATGGCAATGATTGGTATGTCATGACAAGCAGTACGTATTTAGAAGACAAGAATGACAGGCATTTCAAGCATGACTCGACCATTATACATTTCTATCTTCAGTGCACTTGCTTAGTTCACAGGTATCAGCATATATAGTTAGTCAGGGTCACAATCCTACCAATTAACTGCTAGTTTTGAAAACCTGCTAAAGATTCTCAGGACCATTGCCTTGCCCATCTTCTACATATAAACGTATGGCTTTACCCGTGTCATGTTTTCTAGCTTTTTTCCTTGCCCTCTGTTCATTTCCTAATCCTCAAGTTCTCTCTTTCCTTCTAAATTGTGTTATACTTTCTATTTTTATTTCTTCTTTTGAGTTCTTAAACTAGGGAGACTATATGATATCTACACATGTGGGTCTGGTTTATTGCACATATGAGAATATCTTCAGGTGTCATCAACTTAAATATGAAGGCTTTGAGTTTATCATTCTTTATACATGAGTAATACTCAATTATTCAAAAATATCACATCCTTTTCATCCATCCCTCAGGTGAGGGGCATCTTGGTTTTTTCCAAGATTTGGCTATCATAAATTGTGCTGCTGTAAACATAGGTACACATATATCACTATCATATGATGTTTTCAGTTCCACCTGGTAAATTCCCAGTAGAGGGATAACTGGTTTGAATGGGATTTCCAGTCCTAGTTTCTTAAGGAGACTCCACACCGATTCCCATAATGATTGCACTACTCTACGGTCACACCAACAGTGGAGGGTTCTTTTTCCCAACAGACTCTCCAACATTTGTTGTTGGTTAATTTCTATATGATAACCGTTCTTTCTGGGGTAAGACGATATCTCAGGATTGTTTTAATTTACATTTCATGGATGGCTTGTGATGTGAAGTATTTTTTCATATAATTGTTCATTTCTTTAATTTCGTGCTCTGAGAAGTGTATGCTCATCATGGCGCCCATTTCTGGATTGGGTCTTTAAATTTTGGGGAGCTAATGTTTCTTAGCTCTTTATAAATACTAGAGAGCAGACCTTTATCTGAGTGCTTATTAGTCAGAATTTTTTCACAACCTGTGGGTTGAGAATTTCTTTTGATGTGCTAAAATTTCTCAATAAGAGGAGGTCCCCGTTGTTAATTCCTTTCAGTACTACCTTAGCGATTTGATTTTTGTTCATGAACTGTTTGCCTAGGTCTTCAAGAGTTCCTCCTCCTTTTTCTTCCTGGAGATATAGTGTTTCTGTTATAATGCTTAGATCTTTAATCCACTTTAACTTTAGCTTAGTGCATGGTGATAGACCTGGGTCAAGTTTTAGTTTTTGTCATGTATACAGCCAGTCCTTTGAGCATCAATTTTTAAAGAGGCTGTCTTTCTTCCCCTGAGCACATTTGGCCCCTTTGTCAAAGATAAGGTTGCTGAGTGTATTCTTAGAGACTTCTGTATTTCTAATCTATTCCATTGTTCATGAAGTCTATTTTGTTGCTGGTACCATGCTGATTTTGTCACAACAGCTTTGTAGTATAATTACAATCAGGAATTGTAATGTCTCCTGCCTTGTCTTTGTTGCCCAGGCTTGCCTTTGCTATTCTAGGTTTTTTCTGCTTCCAAATAAATTTACGGAATGATTTCTCTAGGTCTTTGTGTTATGTTGGTGGTAGTTTGATAGGGATTGCATTAATCAGTACAGAAGTTTTGAGAGTATGGTCATCTTTACAATGTTGATTTTTCCTATCCAGGAGCACGGAATATCTTTTAATTTTCTAAAATCTTCTATGATCTCCTTTTTCAGAGAACTATAATTTTCCTTCATAGGATCTTTACTTCTTTGATTAGATTAATTCCAAGGTATTTCTTTTTCCTCTGTGTTATTGTAAAAAGCATTGTTTCTCTAAATTCCCTCTCAGTGTATTTGTTTTCTGTGTAGAGGAATGCTATTGACTTTTGGGTATTGACTTTGTATCCTGCTATGCAACTGAATTTGTGTATCAATTCTAGGAGATTTTTGGTTGAGTTTTTTGGGTCTTCCATGTCATCTGCAAATAATGATAATTTTATTTGTTTAGCTATTTATATTCCTTTTATTTCCCACTCTAGTCTAAAGGCTCTAGCTAATGAATCCAGAACTGTACTGAAAAAGAGTGGGATAGAGGACATGCTTGTCTTGTACCAGATATGAGAGTAAAACATTTCAGTTTTTCTCCATTTAGAATTATGTTAGCCATTGGGTTGTCTTAATTGGCTTTTACCAGATTGAAGTAGAGGCCATCTATTTCAAATTTTGTAGGACTTTGAACAGGAATTGTCAAAAGCTTTTTGTGCATCAAATGAGATGATCATGTGGGTTTTAGTTTTCACTCTACTGATATGGTGTTTGACACTTATAGATTTGCATATATTGAACCATCCTTGAATTCCCAGTATGAATCCTACCTGGTCCTAGTGTATGATATTGATGATTTGTTCTATTCTATTTCCTATAATTTTATTAAGGATCTTTGAATTAATGTTCATGGGGGATATTGGCCTATAGTTCTCCTTTTTAGGTTTATCTTTCCCTGATTTTGGTATCAGTATAATCCTTGTCTCCAAGAATGATTTTCAGAGGATTGCATCCTTTTCAATTTCATAGCAGAGTTTGAGGAGTATAGGGATTATAACTTCTATAAGTTTCTTGTAGAATTCCACTATGAATCCATCAAGACCTGGACTTCTCTTTGTCAATAGGGTTTTTAATACATTTTGTATTTCATTGGCTGCTGGTTGGCTGTTGAGAGTTGTTATATCTTCTTAATTCAGTTTTGGTAATTTTATACCTTTTTGGAGTAGGTCCATCTCTTCTGTGAGGTTAACTAGAGGCTTATCCATTTGATTTAATCTTTCAAAGAACCAGCTTTTTGATTTTTTTAATTCTTTGAACCATTTTCTTCATCTTGATTGAATTAATTTCTACTCTACTCTTTATCATTTCTTCCAATCTTTGGGCTCTGGGTTTGTTTTGCTCTTCCTTTTCTAGATGTTGGAGGTGCAACATTAGGGTGTTTATTTGTTCCTGTTCTGTTTTCCTAAAATGTGAGTTCATAGCTATAAATTTCCCTCTGAGAACTGCGTTCATTGCATACCATAAATCCAGTAAGTTGTGCTTCAATTTTCATTGTTTAATTTCTTGTTTAATTTCACCTGTGCCCCATTCATTGCTCAGTAGGTTGTTGTTCAATTTCCATGTATTTATAGGGTTTTTCTGGTTTCTATTGTATTTTATTCCCAGTTTCATTGCACTGTGGTCAGATAATGGGCATGATATGATTTCTGTTTTCTTGAATACACTTAACCATGACTTATGGACTGGTATGTCGTATATTTTAAACAATGACTCATGAGCAGCTGAAAACAATGTGTGTTCAGCTGTATTTGGGTGGAAGACTCTGTATGTGTCCAATAAGTCCATTTGTTCCAAGCTCTGGTTTAGTTCTCCTTCTTCTTTGGTAGTTTTTTTCCTGCTTGACCTAATTTTTGGGCATAAGGGTATGTTAAGTTCTCCTGTTTAGACTGTGGAATTGGATATTATTTTTTTCATGTCCATTAAGTTTTGCCTTATATAGTTGGTGCTACTGTGTTTAGTGTATACATATTTATGAGTGTTACCTCATCGTCTTGAATTTTTCCCCTAACCAGTATATAGTAGCCTTCTTTATTTTGTTTGATCATTCTTGGTTTGAAGTTGACTATCTGAGAAAAGGATTGCTACCCCTGCATTTTTTCTGAGGTGCTGGGGCATATAGTTTCATTTTCCATTCTTTGACTTATAGCTTATGGATTTGGATTTTGCATCCTAATCCACTGTGCTATTCAATTTCTTTTAATTGATAAATTGAGTTTATTTACACTGATGGTTATAATTGAAACATGTTGACTTACAATTGACATGTTATTTATCTGTTGATGTTTACACCTTTTCCTCCTGTGTTTAATTTCTTCCCTATTTGGTAGATTCTTTCCATTCTCATTCATGCAGTTTTGATCATTTTATTTCCTCTCTAGAATATCTTTTAATAGTCTGTGTAGTGTTGACTATCTTGTCATGAAATTCTTTAGTTGTTCTTTGACATGAAATATTTCTTCTCCATCAAACTTGAAGGCAAGCTTATACGATATAGTAGACTAGGCTGGAATTTGTTTCCATGGAGGACTTGAAGTACTCTACTCCATGCTCTTTTTGCCTTCATGGTTTGTGAAGAGAAGTTGGCCATAATTCTTTTTTTTTCAGACATATCTCTGATAAGTTTTCTTTGGAATGTTATCTGCTTCTTTTCTCTAGTGCTGGATTTCTGAGACCTAGATTATTATATAACTCAGTGGGTTTTGAATTGAGTTGAAGTTATTTGGAGTTCTGTATGCTTCAATTACCTGAATTTCAGATTGTTTCCTCTTATTTGGGAAGTTTTCTGTAATTACTTCTGTCCATATTCTATTTATCTCATTTGTATTGACTCCATCCTTCTCATTGATGCCTATTAGTCTTTTGTTGTTCATCTTTGCATTGTCTTGCAGGTGATGAATTATTTTTTCCTGTACTCCTGTTGTTTTTGTGAGATCTTTTCTTAGCTTTTCACTGGCTCCAACAGTTTCTTCAAGATCTGAAACTATTTTCTCTTTCTGTCAAATTGTATTGCAAGCTTGTGGTTGAGATTTTTAAGTTCCTCTATATCTTTTCAGTCTGCTTCATGTTGTGTATTTCTTTCCTATATTTCTTATTCTAGGATTCCATTTTTTATCTATTCTCTCATTTTTTATCAATGTCTTCTTGCAAAGTAGTTGTTAATTCTTTCATTATTATTTTCCTTTTTTTTACTTGAGCAATTATTTCTTATCTGATTTCCTCTATAAGTTTCTGCAGTTGACTCTTTACTTCAGACATGATTACTTCAGATATTTCAGCTGTGTGATTCCCAATGTCTTCTGTGCTAGTCTCTTTTGCATTTGTTCTCAGCCAGTTCAGGCCCTGAGATTGCATTGTGCTCCTTTTTTTGTTATTTTTGAATAACACTGTCCTCTGACCTTTGATGTAGAGCTTTGTTTCAGTTATAACCTTAGCACCTCCTGAAATTCTTACCCACATGAGATTATATGGTTAATACAATTATAGTTTTGTGTATACAGAAATGCAATAAGGAAAAATGACAATGGTTAATGTTAGCTAGCAGTTGACAAATTTTTTTTACTAATGGTTTTGTATTTTAGACAGTAAGTGCAATCATTTTGTCTGTGTAGCTTAGCAGATGTTAAATTGGGTATTTGTATTTAAGTTAGTTACACTAAATTTTGTCTAATCACCTCCCCTTGATGGACCCAGTATTTTCCAGGCAGATTAGTTCATTCTGATTACCTTTTGCCCCTTCTCTCAGTAAAGAGAAAAAGAGGGAGAATGCTCTTATAGATCTGGATCTAACAAACTGTCTCAGCTTACCAGGTGCAGATCTATGAAGTTTGAACTTATTCAGTTGTTCCTGGCTTGAATCTGGCTGTTGTGCTCAGCTTCTTCCTACTGCAGCAAATTGAGCTTGGCCTGTGTCCTGAGGGATCTGGAGGGCACAGCAGAAGATACACACACACACAGCGCTTGGGCTTGGGCTTGGACTGGATCTGCAGGGGTCCTGAGAGTACAGTGGAACATTTTACTCTCACACCAGGCCTGGGATCATTCTGGAAGCTTTTGGAAGGGTCAGTAGAGCACAGCTGAAGGTCTTACTCACATGCCGGAATTGGGCTGGGTCTGGAGGCACTCAGCAAGCTCATTGGAGCATGGAAGCACACACACGCACACACACACACACACACACACACACACACACACACACACACACACTGGGCCTGGGCTTGGGCTAAATCTGAAGGGATCATAAGAATGTGGCAGAAGTTCTCACTCACAGCCTCTGCCTGGGCTAGTTCTGGAGGGGTTTGGAGGGGTCCTGAGAGCATGGTTGAAAGTCTCACTCACACACCAGGCTTAGGCTAGGTATAGAGGGATCCAGTGGAAGCAGCTCATCAGCTTATATACTCCAACGTTATTTAGCATTATGCTTCAATGAATCATGAGAAGAAAACAATATATATTATATGAATCACATCTCTAATTTTAAAAAGAATTAAACAACAAGTCCTTACTACAGAAAGGTTAATAGATGAACCATAGCTACATGAAATAATTTGGAAGAATGAAGATATTTTTATTAAAAGAAAGAAAATGTCACAAATAATATACTGGAAAATGATTGTATGGAATGAGGATTTGGTAGGAAAAAATGTGAGATGCTATAGATGGGCCTTGTGACCCAAAAATTGATACTTAACAACCCAATAGAGGGAAAATTCTTTAGTGTCTTTTCAATGTTACAATCATAAGGGAAATCTTAGGGCACAGATTTCTGAGGAAATGACAAGATTATGTTTCTTCTCTCTTTTCATAGTTATAGGTTATACTGTACTTTAAACTGTACATAGTATTATAAACTTCATTGTATCCTATCACAATCAAAATTCATGAAAATTTAATGACTACATGAATGAACATAGAATACTTAAATAGCCCACCAAATCTTCATTTTCCTTTTTCGATTAAATCTCAAGAGTAGGAACAGTGTCACTTGCTTTTCTGCACCCCATCATAGCGTCTGGCCTTAGTGCAAATGGCTGCTACACACTGCTGCAGGTTTTGAGTATCGACATCCGTCAGTGTTTGACTGGAATGCCTGCATACCCAGCTTCAGTCTCCAAAACTGTAAACACATGCCATGGTTGATGTTTAACAATGAGTTTTCTGTGGAAATAGAGAAGATCTAATTTGTAACATTTTCCAATTTTGTGAAGCAAATAATGGTACCACATATGGCATGTCTCATAATATATAAAATATATATTACAAATGTTATTTATGCATATTTAACCTAAACTATCTCACCTTTAGAAAGCTAAAACAAGTAAAAGCAATATACATGATGTTAGTTCTACCTACAAAGCATTTTATCAATAATTTGAGAATCATATTTTTCTGTGCCACCTTCTATCACCATTGTTTTTTTCATGATGTCATGAAGTATAAGTCAACCATTAGTTTTACTCTAAACTGGATAGTATTTACCTCTCTGTAGCAAGTCAGAAGAAAATGATCTAACATAGAATTCTGAGATTCTGGACTCTGGCATCACTCACTGACTATATTCAGGGGATCAACAGAATACCACAGACTGAGTCTTAAACAACGGAAATTTATTTTGTCACAGTTCTCAAAGAGGGAAGACCAGAATCTAGATTCCTGGACCAATTCAGTATCATGAGAGGTCTCCTATCCTGGTTTGTATAATCACTTATTTGCTGTGTTTTTATGGAGATATCAGTTCCAACAGGTAGGGCCAGAGCCCAACACATCATTTAATTCTAATTACCTCCTTCAATTTCCTAAATCTCAATGAAATTGCATTAAAATTTACTTCCAACATTCAGTATAAGTTTTGAGGGTACAAAATCCTGTGTACAATACTGAATAGTAAGATTCCCATAGAAAGATTTCTTCTCTCAGTTATATTCATGACAATGATTGTTTTGAAAAGTATAGTGAGATGGAGTATTTGAGACACAGACAATGTATTAAAAATGGTTATTGCCCCACGTAAACTCTTTAATTTTTAAAATTAATTTTAAAAGATATTCCACAGATATTTTCTAGCAGCATATTTGTTTTCTGGAAATTCTAGATAGAAGTATAACTTTTAAAACATAAATGATTCTCTTAGATATTAGAAAAAGTAATAAAAAAGGCATGCATTGTAAAATCCAGCAGCAAATTTTAACTTCCATTTTTCTTCTTATGAGCCTTACAAAATAAATACTTCTAATTAGTAATGAACAAATAGGGGCCGGGGAGATGGCTCAGTGGAATAAACACTTCCTGACAAGCTCAAAGACCTGAGTTCAATCCCCGGTTCCACAAAAAAAAAAAAAAAAAAAAAAAGTAATGAACAAATTAACCTATTATCTCCTTGAAAAAATAAAAAACTTCAAATGTACTATAGGAAAGTTTTCCTTAGTAATAAAATTGTCACCTCTAAAAATGAACCAAAGCAGCACAATCATTTTCTCCAAATTCCAAACATAATTGTAATACATTAATGTACTAAATATGAACAGGTAGATATTATGACACAGTGTCCTACAGAAATACCTTGGTTCTATGAACTATGATATTTTGTTTATAGCCCAACACAATATTGCACTAATAGTTTTTGAAAAGTACATCTATAACTTAAATTTCCATATTTTAAAGTAAAAATGATTAAGAGTATGAATTTCTGAATTAAATTTTAAATAAAAATAAATTCAGCTTTAATATGGTTTCAGCATTTAATTCTGACTTCCCAGTGTTCCTAACGAGCCAGAGGGCAATTGCATTTCCCTGGATAAAACAAGCACTGTCAAATCCGATCAGCTCCCTTTAGAGGAACAAGAACTGCAGACAGAGATTAAATAAAAACAACAATTGCATTACTCCTCACAACTTGAAAAAGTGGGAGAAATTATTTGGTTAGTTTTGTGTGGACAGTGGGGAGGCACACTCTTCATCTAAGCAATCTGATGTGTAGCATTTCATCTAAACTGTTTGGCGTCCTGCAGAAAAACCAATCCCAGTCAGGTACAGACCAATATACTAGAGCTGAAAGCTGGCTTTGATCAATTTAAACAGGTAAATTGATTCATTCAAGTAAGAAAAGAAAACCAATTTGGGGTCCCAGTTATACACCCTGGATGACTCAAATAATAGGATAATAGCCACATCTTCATTTTACACAGTATAATATGAACAAAGCTAATATATAGGATTTCAAAGCCCATAGTGAAAGTGAAGACTGACAATCATCTGAGTAATTTGTAGTGGGGATATTCTATCTGAACAACAGGAACCAAACAAGATTACATCAGATGTGTTTTGCTCACCTGGAATCCTTCAATTGCTATAGTTATACTGATCTGAGCAACTGAAAGACTGACCTATGCATGGGAAAATCTCTTCAGAGTATGCGCCTAGAGAATCATTCTATTCCCATTAAAGGCAGTGCACTATGGCCCTTAGTGCTGATGCATTAAATTCATTAACTTAGAAACATCTAGAAATTAGTGAAGCATGCTCATGGGTGTTTATGGTGAGTGCTGGCACTGTGCTTTTAGTCTATATAGTACTTGGTCTATCCCTCTCTAGCATTGTCCCTCTGCCAGCTTGCCAGCCCAGAAGGGTCATTCCACCATTGCCTTTTGCCATAAGTTTTCTTCCTTGGACTCTGCTGAATACATACTCAATTTTCTAAAACCATGAGTCAAATTAACTTTTCTTCCATGAAGTTGTGGATTAAACTATTGTATCTTAGTGATAGCTATTTCTGACTAATAAAAAATTAGTCTTAAAATATTGAGTCATTTTTGTGACTATATTTGACCATGTGGCTTATGAAGCCTTGGATTATAAAGGTTAAAAATTATAAATCAGCTTATAAAGCTTATTTTTGAGAGGAGATGGAAAGGCTTTTACATGCGGGCTAAAGCCTTGGAATGGTGTGAACAGTTTCCTGGATGGTTTTTGTTGGAGCCCAAATGCCCAGAATACTGGTAGGCATGCAGATAGTAAAGGCTGAGTCCAAGAGGTTATGGCTCAGGACAATAACTACACAGGCAGGTAGATGACAGTCATGTTCTATCCAGTGGCATAAAATCCATAGAAAGCTGAGTCGAAAGAGGTAAATACTTAATTTTGGTTCAAAAGGTTCGATTTGAAAAGTTAGTGCCTAAGGATGTGTGGTTGCTGAAGAGAGCATCATCACTAAGAAGAAATCAAGCTCTTTTTGTAACATTATGAAGAAAGATATTTTGAAAGAATCAAGACTCCAAACATCACATGATTAAAAGTATAACATGTAAGCCTTTCACAGAGATTAGAGCCCCTCATACCCAAATTTGAGAAAAGCTTCCTAAAGAATGATCTCCTTGGGGTTCATTTCACTGTGTTCAGCCTGCCGGACAATCACACACTACTGTACTCAAGTTCCATGAGGCCGCAAGCACTGCTCACATGGACAGCTGACTGTCATGTGGTCCATGAGATGCTGTATGTAGTAGATGTAGAATACAAGTGTTGTAGGGTCCAGGAGGCTTTCACTATACTTTAAGGAAATCCTATGAGACCAGTGAAACAAGGAGTGAGTGGACAGTGCATAAAGCTGTGGAAGTTACCCAAGGCTCTATGTAGACCCCTGGCAATCAGCGATGCCAGAGAAACTGCAGACAAAAGTGAAAGGCTTGCCTCCTCCAAGAAAGAGATGTGCAGGCTGATGCCACCAAGATTTTAAGGCTGGGACTGTCAAGCATTTTACTTTGATGATGATGATGATGATGATGATGATGATGATTATTATTATTATTATTATTATTAATTTTGATAGCAGGAATCAAACTCGGGACCTTGTACTTGCCAGGTAGGCACTGTGCTGCTGAGCTGTATCTCCTGCCCTGCTCGAGACTTTTTAAAATTCATATGTCACCACTATGTTCTGCATTATATAGCTGCAAGTCTTAACGCTTGCCCCACTAGGTGTGAGTATCACTTTGTTCCAGTTCTTTTCTAGTCCCTACCCTTTCCACTTGGAATGGGGAAGTTTATCTTTTGTTGTTATACCTTGGGATGTTGGAGAACTAATTATTGCCTTTCTGGTTATACAGAGGAAAGCTTTAGTATGTTAAGCAAAATCATGAAAATTAATTATGGTACAAGATATGTTTATCTGTAAAGTTGAGAAGGGGTGAATTATGAATGTTAGTACTGATATGTCCCCTTCATTTGATCAAGAAACGCCTTAGCAGATTAGGAAAGCACACACTCCTGGGTATGCCTGGCTGAGCCATGAAGGCAGATGCGGCCCCTGGCCTGTACTGTTTTGCTTCTCTTTCTTAGCTCTGCTTCCCCACCGCCATGAGATGTCTCTGCTCCACTACACCGTTGCTATGAGTTCTTCCCTGGAGTCTGAAAATCATGTATGGGATTTCCTAAAACCATAAGCTAAATTGAACATTTCCTTCTAGGTATCTGGTATTGTGTCTATATGAGGGGTATTTCTGACCAATATATGGGCTCACTCACACTCTCCCCTCCCCTAAATCTGTGAATACTGCTTAATTATGACTCACAGAGACTGTGTTGAAGAGAAATTTTCCTCAGTCAAATGCACTGATTTTTCTTAAAAGCTATGTCTTTTCAACTCCAGTCTGAACCATTTTGATAAATAGCTGACTCACAGAGGTAACAGATTATGTTTTCTTACTTCCATGAAGGCTGTGTTGCAATCTGTACTGAAGAATTTTCTTTAGTTGGTGTTTGCAGCTGCTTTGTCAGCTGTATCACCTTGCTGCTATTACAATGAAATATCTGATATAATTACTTATATGGAGAAGAGGTTCATTTTAGTTTACAATTCTGGAGTGAGCCCATAGCTAAAGAATACACCACAAGTGAGCACAAGTTGGAGCAAAACTGTTTATATTAACAGCTAAAGAGTCAGAGAAAGAAAGGTCAGGGATCCAAAAATGTCCTTTAACAGCATGCTAAGGACCTGATAAGCTAAGGACCTCCTGGGGGCCTGTATCTCATAAGGGTCTCAATACATCTGAAGCAAAGAACCATGAGGACCAAGCTTTAACACAGTGGTATTTGAAGCAATCAAAATGTAGCATAAGCTGGCTGGGGACATAGATCAGCAGTCTAAGCACCTGCTAGCAAGTGCAAAGACCCAGGTTCAATCCCAGTGCCTCATGCATGCTGGCCCTGAGCCCTGCCAGCCACTGAAACCAGTTGTGGTGGCACATACCACCCTATCCTGCTTCCTTGATTTTCATTCATGTGAATGAAATGTGCCAGATATTCACTTGGAGATTATCTTGTGTCTTTGTCTCTTTTAGAAAACTTTCTGACACACAAGAAGTTATACTAAGAATGCTAATAATGAAATATTTAGATTGTTCAACACCTGGATAATAATTAAAATAAAGATTTCTTTAGTGTTGGTATGAAGAAAATGGCAGTCTTTGGCATGTTTTACCACAGAGGCAGCCAAAACATTCAAGTATGATAAAGTGACATGAGGCACGGGTATAAGGAAAGCATTTGTTTATATGGGAACATTTGACAGGCTTTAAAGGATGTAAGGTTTGTGGCCTTGAGTGATGGTTGTTGAAACCCAGTAAGGCCTTTAAAAGCTATGCAATTCAAATCTGTTAATAATACTTTTAAAGCAAATTGGTAAGTTAGAATGCCTCTTAGTAACACTAAAGATGCTTATTTCTTCCTGGTGCTTTTCAAACCAAACAAAAGACTAGGAAGAGAATATAATTGTAAAAATATCAAAATGTAAAACAATATTAAATTCACACGGTGAGAAAATCTGCTATGTTAAATAAGAAATTTAGTAAGAAATAAAGAGAGATTTTCAGACTGAGATGGAGATATGCAAAACAGTGAGCAAGATGACATAATTACAATTAAATTGGATTGAAATGGCAACCAGAGAACATGACCTGATGGAGTCTTTGGAGGAGACTCATAAAATCAGGTAATCATGTTTTTAGATGAATTTTGAGCATAAAAGAAAGAAAAATGTAGAGGAATAAACGTAGCTAAAGAAATCAAAGAATGGAGCATCAAAGCTGAGGTAAGCCACAATGGGAAGTTTCAAATCAATTAGTTTTAAACTCTAAGCTAGTTCTCAGAACTCATTGATCAAGAAATTGGATATCCATGAGAAAAGAACTTGCAGTATTGCATTCAGAGAAAAAAAATCTCACAAAACAGAAAAATTATAATTCTTCAAGTACATTAATAATTTTTCAAATAACTGTATTTTGAAGAAATTCCAAGAAGGATTTCATTGTGTGACCATGAAGGAGCATGTTTTCTCTATTCTCTGGAAAGAAATATGAATCTCATGAAATGAGAAAGAAAGCTATAGTAAGTTAGAGTCCTTACATCAATGAAGTTTAGAGCCTTTCACAGCCATTGGAATTAAGAAGACATAGAGCATATGCATGTGCACTCACACAAACACACACACACACACACGCACATTGCATCTTGAAACTCCTACTAGTAAAGTACTATGGATTTGCCAAGTATAAGTAGGATTGCCACAGTACAAGACTCTAAGATAGCATGATAATACTGTCTTTACCAGAAATCTATAGACTAATCCAAAACACAACATGAAACAGTTTCTAAGATGCTCCTGAAATTTTTTTTTTTGACTGTTTATTTATTTGGTATAGGTTCTCACTATGCAGCTTGGACTCATAGCGATCTTCCTGTTGCAGCCTCCCCAGTGCTCAGATTACTGGTGTGTGCCATCATGCCTGGTTTCCGTGGCCAGCACAGAGTACCCAAAGTTCCAGGGCCAGCACAGCATGTGATTCTGGGGATCAGAATCAGGAACCTGGGTCCTTGGGCTAGCCAAGCAGGCACTTTGACAACCAAGCTTTGTCCCTAAGCCCCCATGCTTCTGTTCTTTGAACTAACATTTTAGGTTCGGATGCCAAGTGACTATGTAGCCAGAATTGCACTAAATAGCCCTAAAAATGTTAGACATATCAGGGTCCAATATTTCCTCAGACAGGAGTAGAAAATCTGATACAAATCCTGATACATGTAGATAAATGATTAAATATATGAGCATGGCAATCTCACTGAATCCTGTCTCAGACAAATGGCTTCAAAGCAAGGTATGCTAGTCAGTTTTGGCTTTGATTAAGAGACTGCTAAAGAGATGGCTGGATTGTCAGGGAACTACATTTATCAATGGATTAACTCATAACTGAATGAGCTGCTGGTGTTGTGGGCCAGTTCAAAGAAATGGCTCATGAAGGAATGGGATTAAATGGGACTGGGGATTGTATCTGGTATCAGGTCTGTTAGTCCCCAGCTCTTCTGCTGTGTACTAGATTCTGTGAAATGAGTAGCTTTCATCTATGATGCCCTTCATCATGTTTCTGTATTGGAGGCAATTTACTATAGACTGTATCCTTAGAAATTATGAGCCCTAATAAACCACTCCTCCTTTAGGTTGGGTGTGCCAGATATTTTTAATCTAATAATGGAAAAGTGACTGATATACAGGATTCATGAAGACTAGGTGACAGAAGAGTGAAATTTCATATGCATCTCAGAAATGTATCAGCTTGAGTAAACAATAATGGATTCCCTAATTGGCCTGAAGTTCAAATCAAGAAGAGCCCTAAAAGGACATCACAAGGGGATGTGTTCCGGATAAGCATTGTCTAGTGAAAGACTTTGTTAAGCTCTCTCTACAGGACATGGAAATAAACTCACTTTGTTGGCCAGCCACATGCATCTATTTCTCAGTATCAACCTGCAGTGACTTGTTATGGGGAACATAAGACAGACCTTCTTGCCTTGACTTTGAACAGCTATACCAACTACTGCAGTTTGGAGAAAATGCTTCAAGCTTCAACATCATATTTTTATTCTGGCTCCCATCAGTCCTACAGTTCTACAAATACCAGATCTAGGACAGAATCTGTGCTTCAGAACATCACATGAAAACACCGCGAAGCCAATCTCTGAGATTATCTTCTTTGCTTCTTCCCTTATCTTGCTTCTACAAGCTCATTTTTCAGAATCACATGGACACAAATTCTCTTCCCAGACTCTGCCTCCGGGAAACATATTCCAAGAAATTATAATTCTGAATTATATTTCTGAGTGCATTGATTAAGTGAATATAAATTTATTCTTTTACTACTTACACAGATATTTTCTATTTACAGTGATAATATAATAAGGCTGAATAACACTTAAAATTTGCATTATAAGCAATATTTGCTATTTAAGTAGCTGCACATAAATAATTTAAGTTAAGAAATAATTTATTCCTACTACTGCACTTTGGAGAAAATGCTTCAAGGTCATATTTTGATTCTGGCTCCCTTCAGTCCTACAGTTATTAAAAAATTAAGGTGATGAGACCAAAGAACTGATATTTCAATGAAACATCATCAGTGTTTTATGAATAGCAACCATGTCCACATCATAAAAAGTAAACTAGTTTATCCAGTAAGTATGACTTGCCTAATTGTCAAATCAATTTAAATCAGGATAGATTAAAGAAATCAAATGTGAATATTCTTTGTACAGAAATTACAGATTAGGCCCATAGAGATATCTCAGTGAGCTAAGCACCTCCCTAGGCAAACACAGGGATGTGGATTTGATCCCCAGCACCACTTGTCCCACCAGCCTTGCCCTTGGGCATCCTGAACTGGACACTAAGACTGGTGGTTGTGGTGATACATGCCTGTAATTTCAGAGCTGGGGAGTCCGAAAATGGGAAGATCACTATAAGTCTGAGCTGACACTGTAATATATATATATATATATATATATATATATATATATATATATATATTTGGCATATATATATATATGCCAAATCATGAATAATTTACTGTAATAACCTTAAGAAGCCAGTTATCATTTGATTCTGCAATGCACAAAACTGCACACAAAGGTAGACTTAACAAAGAATTCCTTATTTAACATGATTATTATGTGAGATATCTGTAAAAAGAAACATTGTAAATAAATTTTCTAATCAGTACTTTGCAAATCTTCACCCAAAGGAAAATATAACAAAACTCTCTGCTATGTCCCCAGGCTCTCTCTTTTTTCTCAGTATTTCTAGTGAAGCGTACTTTTCTGCCCAATTTTGAGTTAGATGAATGAATAGTTCCATAAAAAAGTCAAAAAGTCCTAAAATAAATGTATTACAGCACAAACCTTTTATTTATTTGTGGCTTTGACTCATTAAAAAGATTATCTTTTCCTATTCCAATAAGTATGAGTGTTCAAAATCATGATAGATTAACCAGTTGTTTTCTCAAACATCAATATAGAAATAATATCTACCCTTAACCTCGTCCCTCTGGGTTCTGCCAGCAGTATATTACTCAAACTTCACTCTCTAAGTCCCTGACAACTTCCTAATCACAAAATCCACACAACTCCCATGAGCCCAGAAAGAAAAGTTTCTAAAGTGAAAATTTTAAATTTCATTGTTCTTATGCTACTAGAGGAATCTAATATACACTGACACTGTATAGACAAGTAAGCTACATGAATGAATATCTTCATTAGTAATTGGATAGATAGATGATAGATAGATAGATAGATAGATAGATAGATAGATGATAGATAGATAGATAGATAGATAGATAGATAGATAGATAGATAGATAGAGATATATGTGTATGTACATTGTACAGTCAAAAGATACCTATAAAGAAGTCAAAGACCATAAGATCCTATATGATCTAGAATACTTGTAATTTTTCTTAGGTCACTGTTGAATTTTATATTTGCTTACATTTGAAAGCATATTTCCTGTTAAGCACAAGGGCCTGAGTTCAATCTCCACTTCCACCAAAAAAAACAAAAAATAAAAAAGAGGACATGCATCATATCATACTACATACCTCCGGCTCAAGATCAATATCAAGTTTCAAATCCAACTCAATAGATAAAGTTTAAAAAAGTTCCTGTTTAGGAAAGCTGCAGTAGGCAGGGGACTAGGGTTCAATCCCCGGCTCTATGTACTGTACAAGCCCTGTCTTCAAGGGGGGCTGAGCTTGAAAAAAAAAGTTTAAATGAAGGCTGGATTCCAAAATTATTAAAAGTAAAGATCAGCTATATTTTTAAATTAATACAAGATTTTTCATATAAAAGTATAGTAGAAAGAAGAAGATTACTATTTGGGGCTTTTGGTGAAAAAGTAAAAGGATACAGCTTCTATTAACAGGAGTTCCAAGTTCAAGCTCTTAAGTGTTCAACTGAAAAAAGCGCATATAAGATGTACAGCAAAGAGAATGCCTGGTAGTCTCAGGAAACAAACCCTCTCTGGAATGGCCACATGAAGTGAATCTTTAATAACTTTCATTTTCTCAAATAATACTGAGTTTTAAATCTGTTAAATTCCAAGCTATTTTCTAGAGTTTTCCCATTATTTCCTACATATTTGGTAATGAGAATTTTTATTTTTTAATGTAGTTTAGCCTCCACAGTTAGACGCAGGAAGCCTATTATTTCCATTTTACTCTCTTTTAAAAATATTGATAAGGTGTTTGCAATCCTTGAAAGCATCTCACATGTGCAAGTTCAGATTAAACCCACAATTTTGCTAGTAACTTCTACTTTTCTGTATTTCATTTGTCTATTTCATTTTTTAAAGAAACAATAGCAAAAGCTGTCACATGTTACAAAAACCACTGAATCATTCTACCTGCTTATTTATTTCTGTTACTGCAGAAATAAATAAAAACATGAAGCATTGTAATATCCATTTGGGACCAGATACATAAGGTCAACATGGTTCTAAAATAACCTCCAGGATGCTATGCCTGTCCTATATGATTTCTTCCCAATGAATGTGAGTAGGACTTAGAAATAAGACAGTAAATAGTGCATGGAACAGCATTGGATTATATAATAAAGTTCACCTTCAGGATTGGGGAGATTACTTGGTGGTCTAAGAGCCTGCCTGGTAAGCATGAAGGCCTGGGTTCCATCCCCAGTACTGCATGCAGTGCAGGCCCGAAGCTGTGCAGACCACTGAAGCCAAATGCGGTGATGCACACGTCCCAGCTCTGGGAGGCCAAGAAAGGAGAGTCACTCGGAGTCTGCGCTGCATAGCGAGACCCTGTACCAAATAAATAAATAAATGTAATTAATTAAACTTTACCTTAGAAAATGATTATTTTAGGCGGGACTGACATAACCAGATGAACCTTTAAAAGAGACTGGGCTGTTTTGGAAGAATGATTTCAAACCTGGTTACAATTCATTGTGAGACACAGTCCCCATTACATTCTTTGAAGATGGAAAAAGAAAGCAAGAATTGAAGTATGAGAGCCACAACAAGCTGAAAGCCATCTCTAGTAAGCAGCATAAAATGAGAGTCTTACAACTGGGAGTACTTCCTGAGAGTACCAGAATAAATCAGTAAAGAAATTCATGTCCTCAACTACAAAATAGCCTGCCAATATCTCAGGAGAAATTCATGAACAATTTTAATTTGATGACTCAGACTTCTTATCTAGGAAAACTGTCATGCAATAGAAATAAATATTTATTTTTAAAAATATTTTATTTATTTGGTACAGGATCTCACTATGCAGCTTCAACTCATAGTGATCTTCCTGTCTCAGCCTCCTCAGCACTGGGACTACAGTCATGCACCACCACACCCAGTTTCTGTGACAGGCTCGCTGTGTCCAGGGTTCCGGGGTGATATATGCAGTACCGGGAATCAATCTCAGATCCCTACACATACCAGGCAGGAGCTTAGGCCACTTAACTATCTTCCTATCCCATAAATATTTTCTTAAACAATTAAATTTGTACTGAGTTGTGACATGGGATTGTATAATGAATACATAGTCTCTCACCAACCTCCAAGTTAATTGTGATGCTTTTGCTTTGTCAGAAAACATTTCTATAACCAATCCAGAGGACATTAATTCTCCTAAGAACCATTGCTACTGAATGTCTGGGAATCTGAATAGATTCCACTGAATGAGTTTGTATCTACATTTGAAGAAAAATATACACACTCAGTATATGTAAATAAGAAAATTGGTGGTGGCTCAAAATATTGCTGTTTGAAAATTGAACTTAAGATAAAACTTGTGTCAAACAAAGAAGATGAGACAGAGAATGGCAGAAAAGATGAGTCCGTGCTCCTGACTATATTACATATGCATCTCATCAGCTTGGTCCTCTTCCTAAGTGTGTCAAATTATAAATTAGCTTAACTGAGTCAGCCAAATTGGGCTTCAATTATTATCAGGGGCAGATAAAGCACCACATGTGATGTCAGAAAACCCAATTCAGAGGAAGATATGGAATGTTCTAAATATGCTTTCATGGAAAACAGAGTAAAAATAAAGATTAAAATTATCTTTAAAACAGTGCAATTTTTTACAAGCTGATAAATGTTTGATATGCTCAGAACCCCAGGACACTATTATAAAATGAAACTCTAGGCCTTATTTAATACTAACTGACAAAAAAATAGAGCTCCACTGTATGCATGCTATAGAAATTTTTGTGGGGAAGAATCATCCTAGAGTTTATATAATTAGACTGGCAATAATATTATAATTATTCTACGTTTCCAAAAATAAGATTTAAAGAAACAACTATAAAGGATTTTAATGGAAATATATGTGCAAAAGTATGAGCTATTACTTTAGAGAATTAAATTCTTATACCAGACTCACAAATAATTCTAGTACAATAGCTAAGGAGATTCACAAGTCACTAACTGATAAGTTCCTTTTGAGGTTATAAATTTTAGAGTATATATTAAAAAAATGCTTCCACTTATTTAGAACATGAAATTGAGATTTGACACCTGCACTTAAATCTAGCCTAGACTTTTTGGAATCCATTAAATTAAACTAAATATATATATATTTATATGATAAACATATATATATATGATAAGAATTCAATATTTTTTGCAGAAAGTATTGATATTGGGTTTCTATTAAAGTTAACAAATTAGTAAATTGCAATTTTATATTTGTTTTTCACTTTCTTCTATACCTAGATGTTTTGCTTTGAGTCCAGTTGTCCCCACAAAGTCTCATGCAATGATGGTGCGGCTTTTGAAATTTGAGATTGATCCAACGCTGAGATTCTGGGTGTGAGTGCCCTGGGTTGGGTAACCTGCATTACAAAGTAAGGAGGGGAGAGAGGCTGGCTCACTACCTGAACCGCTGCCACTCACTTTGTTCTCTTGTTCTTTGCTGCCACCATGAAGGGTTTCTCTCTGCCACATGCCACTCTGCCTTGGAGTCAGCTGAGTACAGACTGAAGCCTCCGGTAACAGTGAGCTTAATAAACATTTTCTTCCATAATTTTGAGTGTTAGGTATTTGTTACAGCAACTCTAGAATGAATAGAAAAGTAACCAAGACAGAATTTGGTGCCAGATGAGTGGGTTCATTGCTGTGACTACCTGACCATGTGGACTATAATACTTTGGGAATGGTTTATGTGATAGAAAGGGTTCAAGGTGTTGCCTATAAAAGAATTTCTGGAACAGCTTCAGCTGTTCTGTATGGGAGATTCTGCTCGGAAATCAGAAGACCAGGAGGCTGGTAGAAATCCTGCATGGAAAGACCAAGCTAGATAAGTTTCTGCTGGAAAGAAGGACTGCATTGGTTGTTGGACTCTGTATGACATGTGTTATGGCTTGGCAGAAACTTTGTCTGAATTTTTCTCATGTCCAGAGACTTTGGCTAAGACTCAAATTAAGAGTTGCAGATTTATTAATCTGGCCAAAAAAAAAAAAAAAAGAAAAAAAAATCTCAAAATAGTGGAATATTGAGGCAGTGGCATAGATATTGTTGGGGATTTTTAGTCACGTTTTTATTGAGAATCAAGAGAAATAGCCCAGAAAGATGATTTTAAATGTTGTGAGTTTGCTCAGAAAGGAATCTTCAATAAAGCTGTGGAATGCAAAGATAGAGCTGAAAGGATCTCTATTGCCCAGAAGGAACAAGAGAGTGGAAAGGATGGCCTGAGGGCATCACGGGAGGTGGCAGGTCTCCACCCTTTGCAATCTCAGAATCTCAAAAATGAAGTACTTTTCCTTCAGAGGAAAACTTCATGATCAGAATATGGCAGCAGCCACACCAGGTTCCAGAATGGCACTGGCCTGGAGAATTTAGTTCTTGGAATCAGGTTCAGAGTGCTCAGAGGTCCAGGCATTTGACTCCTATAGTCAAGAGACAAGAAAGTCTCCAGCTGGCAGCAGACCTTGGCATCATCCACATGGTGTTGGTTTTAGGAGTTTGCAGAATGTAAGAGGCCTGAGTTTAAGAAGGCTTCCACCTAGATTTCAGAAGGCCTGCGAGGGCAGTAGGTAAAGCTGTGGGTGAAAAGCCTTTTCATTAGAAACCCCAGAAGTTTGGAAAAGCAAGGAACATGGAATATCTAAGGTAAAATCAGAGGGAACAAAGCCAGCCTGAGAAGCCATGAGGGCTACCACCAAGACTGCTATAAGGGCAGACCCACATGGAGCTCACAATTTGTACTAATTGCTTTGAATGTGCCACATACAATTATAGGACTTAATGTTCGCCCTACTGGATTTTGAACTTGTGTTGGTTTGAATGCTCTGTATCCCCTGGTTTTTTTGCACCACTTGAAATGGTAATGTTTATATTGTGCAATTGAATGTTGGAATCATTTGACTTTTCATTTGTACAGGGGCTCATAGCAAAGAGCTTGCTTTAGATTTTGGAGGAGACTTGGGACTTGGACTTTTAAGCAATGCTGAAACTGTTGGGATTTGGCAATTCTAGGAGATGCACTAAAATGCCTTTTGAATAAAAGGATGTGCATGAGCCTTTGGGGAAATCTCAGGGGTATAAGATTATGATTTGTGCCTAGTTGTCCCCCAAAGGCCTCATGTAGTCATGAAGCAGCTTCTGGAGTTTGGGATTGATTCTGGATCCAGTGCTGGGATTATGGATGTGAGTGCTCTGAGGCAGATACTCAGCATTACAATGTAAGGAGTGGAGAGAGGCTGGCTAGCTACCTGAGCTGCTGACATTCCCTTTGCTCTCTTGCTCTTTGCTGTTGCCATGACTCTTTGACATGTACCACTCTGCCTTGGACTCAGCTGAATGTGGACTGAAACCTCCATTAACTATGACCTTTTCTTCCATACTTTTGAGTGTTGGTTATTTGTCCCAGCAACAAGAGAAGAGTAACTGAGATACTTAGGTTAAAAAGCAAAATAAAAATGTAAAAAGGCATATACAGGGAAATGAATAAAAGATTTCTAAAAGAAAAGAAATAAGTGACAACAAAAAGCTACCCAGAATATAATCTGAAGGGTAACTAAAGGAATTCATTTATCCAGGCAAATTTAATGAAACCTCTGGTGGGTGCCAAAGAATACTACCTTGATTTTGACAATTCAGAAAAATATTCTATTAATAATGATAGTCAAGACATCTTATATGAACGAGCCAAAGATAGACTTTGTGTATTTGCTGCTAGGTGACTTACTTCCCCTGGCATACTGAGACCAGTTAATTCAAAATGTTTTTTCTGATAATGCAAATTTTTACATAATGATTTGCACAAAATATACTCCCAACAGCAGATGTTTTAGCCATTTAACATATCTAGAAACTCTAAATTCATCCCTTGACTGCAGACCACTACTTCATTCAAACTCTGGGATCCAGACATCCCAACTATGATGCAAAATGACATAATTTAGACTCCATCCATTTCTTCTTTCACCGCTACCATTCCCATGGGGTCCCTTGACTTCTCTTTCTTTTCTCAATATTAACCCCTTCACTATGACCTCTAAGCTATCTTGTGCTATAATTTCACCTGCATAGGAAATAATCAACATTACCCAGAAAGAGTGAGTGTGTTATTCTGATCCCTTGGTTCTGCTCTAGGTCATCTCCAAATTCTCTCAAGCTCTTATAGTCAGTGTGTAAGTACGAGAGTGCAGAGTGATACCTAGATGGCTGCCTAGGAGCTATTTTATAATACGTTTGCCTCAGGCCAGTGAAAGAGCTCAATGGGTAAAACTCCTGCTTAGGCAAGTGCAGGATCCAGTGTTCGATCCCTGGTACTGCATGCCATGCCATCCCCACCCTCAGGAATGCTGAGCCAATGAGGGAACAGAGTCCAAAAGTGTGGTGGTGCACACACGTAATCCCAGTGCTCAGGAGGCTAAAAACAGTAGTATCACTGAGAGCCCAATCTGCATAATGAGATGCTGTACCAAATACATAAAAGACAGGATATCTTGTCCAAACTTTATTAATAGAAATCTTTCTTCTCACTGAATTAAGACAAAGTAGCTATATATCTATCCTATTTTATATGTACAGATACAGAATGGTCTTTCATTTATATTCCCTTTTTTATTTAGTTTTGTCAGAGATGGGTATTCCATTGCCATTTAAATATTGTAGGGGTCAGGGAGATGGCTCAGTGGAATAAGTGCTTCCCTGGCAAGCACAAGGGCCTGAGTTCAAGCCCCGGTTCCACAAAAAAATAAAAATAAAAATAAATAAATAAATAAATAAATATTGTAGGTGCCTGAATTCAGCAAAATAATCCAGTATATTCCAGTAGTCATGTCCACATCTTGTACTATGAATAACTACTATAAAGACCACAATATGCAATGTATTATTATTGTAACTCGCCTACCAGCCTGTTTTGAAACTATCTCACTGCTATTTGTTTTTCAATAAAATTTTTTTAAAATATATTTTTTGAAATAAGAAAAATAAATATAAGCCTCATCTCTGTATATTCTGTTTTTTGCATAATTTCTGTTCAGAGGAAACAATGTTTGTTAAACTGGCACAGAGAGTAATAGAAATCCATACACCCCTTTTTTCACTTTTAATGTAATGAGAAAAATACTCAGAATATTTGGAATACAAGAAAACCATGAAGGATTCAAATCTCATAACATTTTTTAGCCTTATAAACCTGATTTTTCTTAGATCAACTACTTTCTTTTAAATTTGGGCTCTTGTATTTGTGATAAGAAGTTACTTTGGGGGACTGGAGAGATGGCTCAGTGGCAAGTGCAAGGGCCTGAGTTCAATCCCCAGTTCTGAAAAAAAAAAAAGAATTTACTTTGGTTGGTTCCTGCAATAGTATACATGGTCCTCACAGAGGATTCAATCAAGAAAATTCAACTTGGTGCTTAGAGAGTGATTGTGTGGGTTAATTTTTTCTCATTGGTGAGACAAAATACCCAATGCCCAAAATTAAAGAAGGAAAGGTCTATTTAGCTGACGGTGTGTGGAGGTTTCAGTCCAGCTTCCTCCAAGGCAGGCTGGCATGGTTTGGGCAATAGCTCAAGGCAGCAGAAGACAGAAAAAGGCAAGGCGAGCACAACAGGAGGAAAGGAAGCCTCTTTCCCTCCCTTACTTGTAAGCAAGCCACATGTCTTCAGCTGGGTATAGCACTCATAAGATCTCCATGCTCTCTTCTTGCGTGGATGAGGGTGGTTTCAAAATAAGGACCTTGTTCCCCTTCTGAGTCACTGAGATAAACTTCTAATCTTCTGAAGTTGACACACTGTATCACCCATTACAGTGGTTGATAACAGAGGAACTAGCCATCATCTAGTCAACTCAAGCAGGAAGTCTAGGTAAAAAGCAATCGGATAAAGAAAGTGGCAGGCGATGGAGAGGACAGAGAGCAGTTGAGACAACAATCCAAAATCTGAGCCTCTTTGTACCTAGCACCAGATCTGTTACTATGGTCTTTCATAAGATAGGAGTACCCCCCCAACACACACACACACACACACACACACACACACACACACACACTTTGTCTAGAATAAACCTGTGTGGGTTTCTTTAATTCCAAAATAAAATGTCCTGATTAAAACAGAGATTAGTACCAGTAAATGGATTAGAAAGCACATAATAATTAAGTTGAAATCAAAGAAAATGAAATCTTCACTCAAATCCTGTAGAAGTTTTAGCTCAGTGACATGCTTGTGAATAAAGTTCTTACTCATTAATCCCTAAAAATATCCATGGCATAAAGTAGTAGAATGTGTTGTTCTCTAGTTAACTGAGATTCCAATCCCAATGGCCTTATTAAAGTGTATTTGTATAAAGGTGAGTAGTTATCACTGTAAAGACAAAAAATGGCAAAGCGTTGTACAGTTTGGGCTCCAGATGCAACTGGCCTTTTTTTTCCTTCCAAGTCTTAATCTCTATGTGTCATTTGCATTATTCTAACAGCTCTCATTGTACAGAAAAAATGAAGCCACTCTAACTTTCATATATTACTTTTCCAGTATTCCAAACATAATCTGTGGATAAGCAAGGTTACCTGTCCACCCATCGTTACAGATACTAGAATGAAAGTCATGAAGGAACACATGGCCCTTCTCTAGAACTGGAATGTCATCAGCTTCCATATAATGAGGAATTAAATCATTGCCACATTTAGGAAAAGGAGAAAGAGAAGAATGGATACTGGAAATGCAAATAACAATTGGTTTCCAGGCAACAAATTTGCCTGTACTAGAGAAAAATTAGTATTTCTCTGTCGTGGCACAGGTATACATTTTAGAAAGCATCTGATGACAGGAACTAGACAAAAGAAAAACCAACTTCCTAAATCTGTCTGATTAAACAAATAAAATTCAAAGACGTCTTGTGATCTACTTGAAAAGAGTATGTTGAAAATGAAAATCACTGAAGGACAAGTCCAATTTTGGACTTGTAAATTGCAGAATTACAGTATCAATTAATTTATGTCTTAAGCATACCTCTTATATGAACCCCTGGATATTGATCAGAAAAGAATAGGTTCTTGCTAATTGCTATAAGGTTACTTCAGATTAACTGAAAATCAGGAAGGAGGTAGATCAGTCCTCAAAATTCCAATAAAACATGCCTGACTGTGCATCTCTTAGAAATTCATATTTGTATCAGTCAGGGCTTTACTAGACATATAGATATAACACAAGATGTACAAATGTATAAGAAATTCCAAGATTGACTTATGACAGCCAGCCAGAGCGAGATGAGGAAGCATGTAGAGGGTATCTGCACACTAGAGACTGAAAGATTCAGTTCAAGGTCTGGAGCTCACTTCAGTGTTACATGCAAGTCCATATTAGGATGCCAAGGGATCTGAGAAGGAAGGCTGATGATTCCACACCAGAAAGTTGAAGCATCCAAAGCAGAAGCCAAGAGTCTGTGCTAGAGCCAGGAGATGACGTCCAAGCTTATGGCAAAGCCTAGAGCTCCTCCAAGGAAGATGGTACCCTCCGTTCTTCCTCATTCTCCTTTAGGTGATGAATCACCTTGGAGAACGGAGCCTCCATACATTAGGGTGTGGAATTGCTCAGATAATTTAGTTAAGCTCTTAACTTCTGAAGCTGACACTATCAACCAACCACCACAACAGTCATCATTTTTGAAGAAGCTGTAATTCCATAAAATGAAAGTTGAAAATATATTCTGACCAGTGTGGGTGAACTGTAAGCAATAAGTAAAATGACTTCACATCAGTGTTGGATAGAGTAAAAAGTTATGATAAAATTCACAGTGTGGACAAAAACAAAAACGTTACACATGGAAATTACCAGTATTCTGCCACTTATACAGAGCATGTGTATAAAGAGAATATGGATGATGCTCGAGAAAGGTGCCCGAGATGTTATTTTAAAGTGTCTTGAGCTCCCTAGTACCTTGGACTCCAATTTTGTGTGTTAATTTTGAATATTCCAAACGGTCATATAGACTATTGCTGATCCATATTCAATCACTTCAAAAAGTCAAAACTCTTAAACGAGAGTACATAAGTTTATGTATTTACAAAGTTTCTGTCCAGAAAGTTCAGAGCCACCTAGGCTGTTTTCCTCTTACTTTAAATACCTTTATTTTCCTCCACAGTCTCACAAACAAACTTGATTATGATTATAGATAGGTAAAAGCTATGAGGAGTTTCTTATCCTACCCAAGGTTTCCCTAGCTATAATACTGATTATTGAATTTTCCTACAGTATAGGCAATCTCTGCACATAATTCTATGAAATCATTACAAGATGAGAACAAGTTGATTCCTTTGAATATTATATAGTAACAATGACTGGTAAAAAAGAATTGAGAGTGCTGGTGTGCTCCTTCATGGTAAGCATTTGTCTGCCATGCATGAGACCTTGAGATTTTTTCCAAGATTAAAAAAAAAAAAATCTACAACCTAATAATTGAAGAAATATGGGTAAAGGCTTTCTGGCTGTACCATGTAGGTAATGAATGTAAAACCCTGGCTGCATTAAAGATGACTGTGGAGAGAATGATAGTACCCTTTTATCATGCAAAAGATGATTTCTTGACATTTCATTCCCCTAAAGGACAAGTTTCTGCTTCTTATATCATGGATCATGTCTTTTGAAAAGTTAATTTGGCAATTTCTATGTGTTTCTAACTCTTCTATGACTGTATCCATACTTCTAGTCATATATCTATGCTTTGAACATAAGCCAGTGAGGTTCTTTCTGAGAACAAGAAAAAAAATCATTTGACCAAAAATCAGTCTTCCAAAATAAGTTTATTAGGTCTAAAGAACATTCCCAAGCTACTTTATATACTTTTATACAGAATATGCTGTTTGTTCTCCATCTATATTGTTCCAATTTCTACCACTATCCCATACCCAACTGGTTGGCCAGAGTTAGTAGAAATGAATATACTTTAATAATTGTGATTTTAAAGGGCTGGGGAGATAGCTCAACAGTCTAACTGCCTGCCTAGCAAGCACAAGGATCTGGGTTCAATCTCTGGCACTGCATGCTATGCTGACCCAACACTATGCCGGCCATTGAAAGTGGGTGTAGTGGCCCACACCTGTAATCCCAGGACTGGGTAGGCTGAGACAAGAGGACCACCGTGCCAAATAAATAAACCTTTAAAACTAATAATATTAATAATTCTGATTTTAAAATTCTCAGGATTTCATAAATAACTGTCCGATTTATTTCACTATTCTTATATTCTTGTTTTTATATTCTATTTTTTTATTTCCTACAATTTCCCCAAATATCCTCATAAAGTTGATCCTAGTGGTTCACAGTTGTTTGAACTAGTGTGCATTAGTTTCCCAATACCCTTCTCAAGTTCACTGCCTGCACAATATATGATGCATTCTTGTATTCTTCTGTAAAGATTCACTTCTGGAAAAAAAAGCCTTCCTAGATAAGACTGAGTCTTGTTCTAAGTAAAAGTTGTAATTTATCTGCATTCAGATTTAGTTTGTCTCATTCTCTACTAGTACTTTTCTATATTTTCTGAACTTCCTGTACATTGGCATGATTCTCATTGCCTGGCTTCTAGTAAAATTCAAATGTATAGGAATAGTAGGAGAGCTGTGGTCTGATGCCAGTCATTTTCACTTATGTTATCAAAGTCAACCAGAGACTTTGATACTATAGAATAAAGATGTTGCTGAAGGAGAAGATAAGGTAAAACAATTACCAGGTAAACACACATTGGGGACAAGAAACCATTAAACACTGCTATGTTCCCATTTGTAATTACTAAATTTCTGTTTTACCATTTTAGCCCCAAAATATGAATTGTAATAGCTCTACTGCACAGGTGTCTTAAAATTAAATAGAGTAGTATATGCAGAATAAGATCCTGTAATAAGAATCTTGAATATCTGCTAGAATTTTGTTGTAAAGAAAAAAATAAACACAATAGATGGAAAATTCTAGTGCACCTACCTGTAATATAAAATGAACAAGCTAAGATAATTAATTTTATGTGCATAGTTCAAATTGCACCTTGATATGTTTGTGAATCAGCTTTAAGGTTTCTTTAGGAAGATATATAGATATTTTGTCTGCCACCTTCAGAAAAGTTCCAAGAAGGTTAAAAACACATCATAATAGTTGAATATATGAAATGCCCATCTGGAACTTGAACTCGTGCATGTGTAGAAATGCTGACCTAACCTCACAAGGCTGAATGGGGGTGCCTAGTCTTGGGAAGAGGGACTGGACAGCAGCACATGGTCATAACTGCTCTTTGATCATCAGCAGAGCAAAGGTTCATTTTTCCACAGTAAAGAGGCTTTTGTCAAAGAGTATCAGACGTAGACCACCTTGCAAGGCACCACACCAGTGGGTACTATTTACAGAGCAACAGGGAATAAAACAGAATATGTAAGCCCATGGCCTGAAAAAAGTCAGTTCATAGTTATCTAGAATACAAAAATGGACTAGTCAAGAAACTGTAAGTGTGAAATCTTCAATAATAAAAGAGTTCAAAACCCCACAAAAGAATATTTGAACAAACAATACACTTACAGGTAAAAATATCATAATTTTACAGAAATTTGTTTTCTATTTGCTTTCCTCTCCTTTATCTGAACAGTGGTGGCAAATCTTTAGAGCTTTCAGTGGCACAGACAGCCCCACTGTGACCCACGTGCCAGAGGAGTTCCACTGACAGGAATTCCACTATTGCAACTGCTCTTTCAACGTTATTATTTCCAGTGACTAATACTGTATGAAGAAGCTCCAAAGACCTTCCCAACACTCACTCTTGATTTAGAGAAGGAATCAGAAGGGCTGAGGGAAGAAAAGAACTTAATTCGATGAGAGAGCTCTTTGAACTTTGGTTCCTTTCCTAAAAGCCAAAGCCAGAAAAACAACGAGCTCTGTAAGGTTTGTTTACGAGTGCAAGGACTAATTGCTTAAGTCCCTAGTACACAATTCTGCTCAGTAAAGTGTGGCCATCATTGCTGCAGCAGCCGCAGCACCCAGGAAATTTTCGTCATGCAGGAAAGTATAAAAATGAGGTATAAAACACAAGGCCATAATAATAAGTTGAGCTGTAAATGTCTACAGTCGACAACTTCTTCAGATAACTCACTATTGTTGTGGAATGCTGGACTGTGTTGGATTGTGTTGTTGAGTTTAGGCACCTAAATTGGTTGAATGACAATGGAGTGCCCATCTTTGACAGGTGTAGACAAAGGAAGGGGTACAGAAAGGAAGAATCATGATGTGTGTGTATGGATAGTACAGTTGGGATAGATACGCCATGTTTCTACATAATTCTGTGAAAGGCAAGATTTGCACTAATGGTGGTTGGACAGGATACTATATTGGCTTCTAGTACTATGAACAACCACTAGGAAAATAACAAGGTAGAAAGTATTAATTATTGAATCTTTGATATAATTCAGGTATTAAAAAATAAGATACGTAAACAGCTACACTCTCTTAATTTACTGATAAGAGACATCTGCTGTAATAATGTCTGTAAGTATAACATCATGTATGCATCTTGTATGATACCAAACCATTATGAAAACAGTTTGCAATGTACTAATTTATCAAATCCATCCTGTTAAGATGTCTTAAAACTGTCTCATTGACATTTGTACTTCAGTAAAATAAAAAATAAAAAAAGAATGTTAGGCAATTTCCTGATTTTCCTTTGTCCCAGTATTTATTTAGTTTAATTCATTAGTTTAACGAATATAGTGAACTAGCTTGATATTCAAAGGTGAAGACATATTGAAAAAGTAGGCCATCAAAATGAATAGACACTTTTCAACAGAAAAAAAAATTGAAAATACTTCAAAAGTGCATAAAAAAAAGATTTGGTACCTTGGACTACTATATAAAGGCAAATCAAAATGAAACTGAGATTCCATCTTTCTGCGTCTTAATCTAGTAACTCCAGTAAGAATGGCTATCATTGGAGCACGCACACACACACACACACACACACACACACACACACAAATGAAGCAAGGTTGTGGTGAAAAAGAAACACGCACATTTTTGGTGGAAATGTAAACTAGTAAAATAGGAATGGAAAATAATATAGAGAGTCCTCAAAAAGAGTGTAAATTGCATGACCAAGCTAAACCTCTTCTGGTGTTTCTTGAAAAAAGTTCAGGTCATAGTATTATCATGACACATAAACACCTGTGTTTATATCAGCCCAATTCATTATGGTCTGCATGCCTGTCTCAGACAACTAGATAGAGAAAACCTATAGAGACATATATAGCCATAAGTAAATTTTAGTTATTGGTGGGAAAATAGAAGCAATGTGAGATCTTTATGCTAGGTAAAATAAGCAAGACACAGAAAATTAAGTTCACATGGTTCCCTTTATCAAAATAGTTCAAACTATGACTACTTTTAAGAGAAAAAGAAACCAGAAAGAGAGGGGGATAGATTATTTGGAGAGAGAAAGGGAATTTGGGGCAGAGGAGAGGAGAAGTTGGAAAGAGGAACGAGATGAAGTGATTAGATGTGATATGTGTATGTTCCAGTTTTCCAAAGTGATTGTAATTACTATGTATTGCAAACATATGCACTGGTTTATATGATGACTGTAAGAAACAATAGAGTTGTTTATCTTCTTTACAAACTTGTGAGTGTAGATCATTCCATGGCTAGATGATGTATGAAGTATTTAGAAATATATACTTGAACTTGCAGAACAGAAGAAAAATCCACCTATGTGATGAATTAGAAAGTAGATTCTTTGTTTGTTGGTGACATTAGACTGCCTATAAAGATTAAACAATTAAGAATAATGAGACAAATTTGCTTACTATAGAAATAATTTTAATAAGATATCTAACAGAAACACCATTCAAGAATTGAGTGGGATAACATGAATTTTATGCCTGTCTTTTTGTCTTTATACACATCAACATATACACATATGTATATGTATAATGTGAAAACATACATGTGTATGTATACATATAAAATAAAGAATGACTATATGGAATATTTTATTTATAATTTATGTTATTACTCTTAATCACAATTGAATATGTATCTGTATATTTCTCCTCTCACAAAGCTACATCCAAAACATCAAATTATTCTTTTTGAATGTGTTACTCAATGGTCATATATCTTTTCCTTATTCTGCGTATGGCTAAAAAATGGAAGGGTTTTAACCAGTTTCATGAGTAAATACTTTATAAATGAAAATGTTTTATGAAAAAGTGTAACAGAGGAAGAGGTAGGACAGCTGCAGCACCAGTGAAAAGATGGAAAGAAATTGAGATAGGCAGCTCTTAGCTGATCCATAGCAGCAGGGGTAGACAAGCCCTGCCTGATTAAGACAGGCAATTTAGTGGCTTGGGATTTTTGAGCTTTGACATTTCAGTGTCAATCATAACTGAAGAGTATGTATCCCAACAGCTGGAATCCTTACAGTACCTCCAGGGAACAAAGATTTTTTTCTTCCTGCAAAGAACTTAATCCCTACTCAACTACTTTCTAGGCCAAAGGTCTCGCTTAGTCTTTACAGAAAAACTCATACCAAAAAAAATAAATAAAAACACTTGGAAAAATACATTTCCCATCCACCCCTTGTAAATTCCCTATGACCTTTAAAAAGATGGTTATGCATTCTGTTATTTTATAAGTCACAGAAGTTCAAATTAATTTTAAGTATAGGCCATTATATACCTAGTTGCAGTTATACCAGAGAATATTAAAACTCCAGCCACCATCTCTGTTGTAGCTAGGATGTTACTTTTGGAGCTTTCTCTATCATTCTATTTGTAGAAATTCACCTAGTAACAGCATTATAACAAAAAGTATCTATTTGAATGAAGCAATATAAGCTAAGTATAAATTAATAAAAATTAACCAAATAACTTTAGGCTACAATTTTACTTAGACAAAGGTAATCTAGCCTAGGTAGTATGCATAAGTAATTATGAACTTCATACATCACAAATAGTGAATTATTGTTTAATAGCTGGTACAATGCACTGCATTTCAAATTTCTGCTCAGTATTCCCTTTCCTTTATTTATTTTAGGATATTTGCATGCACATAAAGGTACTAGTCTACACAAATACCTGCAAAGGCCTATAAGTAGCTCTTTGTTCATTTTTTTGTAAAGTATACCAAGTGTCCAGGGAGAATGAAATAAAGCCTTCTCAAGGATGAATTTTCAAACCACATTTTTTCCATTCTTGAAGGAGAAACCTCTTCAAAAAATCTTGACCCAGTCAGTATGTCTGCATGTCAGATCGACTTATTTCAAAGTAAAATATATAATTTTTCTCTCATATCAGAAGCATAAAAAATAAAGAAAATAGATACTAGGAATTAGGGAGACTGATAATTAGCAAAATGGAAGGGATCAAGGAAGTGAAGGAAGTCGAAGGAAATAAAAACAAAGAGTTAGAAATACTGTATAAATATGCACCAGTCCCCCATATGCAGTGCAGTAGTATGCACTGCAAACATGTACTAAGAGAAAATAACAATTCATAGATGGATGAATGGATAGATAGATAGATAGATAGATAGATAGATAGATAGATAGATAGACAGACAGACCAACAGACAGACAGATAGTGATTTGATGGTAAAAACTTTTACTTAACTAGAAATTGTGTTTAACCTATTTTAAGAAAATTCATTATACCAATTTAAATAGGATTAGTTCAAGGAATTGGTGTTATTCTTCAAATATTTGCCTGCTTGGTCCACACTGAGAGTAAAAGGCACTGTAGTCCTTAACATTAATTCCAACATATCATGCTCCTTTCCACTAATGTGTTCTGATTCACAATTTGAAATTCCACATACCCTGAAAGCAGGGGAGTGGAGGCTTGCTACTTAATACAGCCAGAGGACATGAAGTTGCAAATGATCAAGATAGTACCTTAGATCCTCATATTGGTGGAATAGGCATTATTGCCAAAGCAGTGTCAAGAAATGTACTTAGGTCCCTCCATCAACAAAGTAGACAGCATTAACTGGAAATGAAAAGTAAACATCACTTAATGGAATATTTATTTCTTGAGAATTTTCAGTAACTGTTCAGTTAGGATAAAGTCAGCAAAAAGTTGTTTCATGCTGCAATTTTCAAATCAGATGATGTTTGTTATAATATTGTTTGTGACAAATTGCTTCTTTATTATCTCAGTTTTAAAGAGCTTTTAATGTGTCCTCAAGAATTATACAAAGGAGAAATATCTACAGTAGAATAAACAAAAACTCCAAAGAGAAGATATTTATCAGATTGTCTTCTAAAAATTTCAATAACAGTGTTGATGAAAGGCAATAATTATTATAATTCTATATGGGATAATGAATTGAAAGAAAACAGGCACTACGAGACATTGGTTTTATATAGAGATCTCAAGGTTAAACAAAACATTCTGTATAGTAGAAACCCAAGGAAGGATACACTAGAATTTAAGATCAGAGAGCCAAGGGACTACAACATAAACTCTAGTTTTACTGTTATTTGATTAAGGATTTTTATGTCCACATTCATAAATAGAGCTAGTCTGAAGTTTTGATGCAAAATCTTTTGTCTAATTTTCATACATCTAGTTTCAAGATAAATTCTACATGTTCCTCATTTAAAATATTTGGTAAAGAGTGTCGTTTTTTTTTCTTTAAGTATTTAAAGACTAAATACTTAATCAACACTAAAGCTTCTGAGCTTGCATACTTTTTTCCTGAGTGATTTTTTATTTCTGATCCAAGCACTATATTTGTTATGGCTTTTTTCACAATTTTCTCAAATTGATTTAGCATTTATGTTTTTGAAAATCTGTTCCATCTTCATTACCTGCTTAAAACACTCAAGATAATACCTGCTTTCTTTCCTACATGTGCTTTGAGTATTATTTCTTTTTGTTTTTGTTTTTGATAATGCTATTTGTTTTTTTATTTACTATAAATAATCTTGATTTCATTGATTTTTCTATGTAACATTTTATATCATTAGCTCCACTCTAATACTTATTATTTTATATTATTTGCTGTCTAATGTCTTAACATGGATTTTTAGATTATTCACTTGAAATACTTCTGCACATAATTTTTGTTTTTTGTTTTGTGGGATTTTTTTTTGGCTGAACAGGAGATTGAACTCAGGCCCTTGAGCTTGCCAGGGAAGCGCTTATTCCACTGAACCATCTCCCTTACCTCTCATTTCTTCATTTATTTCTATCAATTTTCTTGTTTGTTTTAGTTTTACTAGATACTTTTTCTTATATTTATATCATTTTATTCATATTAAACTATCTCCCATTTTTTCCAACTTGAACAGTTTTACAAGCTAAGTTGTCAATAACTTATTTTTTCTCTCCTCCTTCTGTGGTACTGCTATGTGCATATCCAACCATTAATGTTTCACAGTTTTTTGAGGCTCTGTTCATTTTTCTTCTTTTTATTCTTGGAACACATGAACTTTATTGATCAAACATCAAATTTGGACACTTAATCTTTTCTTTGTCTAGTTTTTATTTTTATTTTTATTTTTTTTCCTTTTTGAGACAGGGTCTCACTGTGCAGTTCAGGCTGGCCTCAAACTCACTTTGTGGCTCAGGCTGGTCTCGAACTCACAACAATCCTCCTGTCTCAGCCTCCCAAGTGCTGGGATTACAGGCATGTACCACCATGCCTGGCTCTTTTTTTTCTAGTTTAAATCATTTTGTATTATTGTCTGATTTATAAAAACACATCCTATTACACACTTTCATCTCTCTCATCACCTTCAACACAGCTCTCTCTTGTAAGACACAGTGGTCTAAATACAAAATACAATGGAAAGTTCCCAAGAGTCCAGAAAGGGACCTGCCTTTCTGTTCCCAATGCTTTTCCGGCACTTCTGGTCTGCATCCCTGCATCTGTAGCCAAAAAGTGGTCTTCAGAGAGGAAAAAGCTCCAAGTTTCCATGTGTTGTTGTTGTTATTGGTTTCAGGAATCAAACTCTAGATTTCACACTTGCCAGGCGGGTCCTTATCTGTGGCCCTGAAATTTTCACATTTTTTCCAGAAATTCCAAATTTCAAAAGCAAGGTGATAGGAATTCAACAACAGTTGTTATATTGTGCATTGTTGTTGGAAAAGTAGTTGCTCAGATTACCAGATATAAGAATATAAAACAGGTCAAAAAAAAAAAATTTAGCCAGGGATGTAGTTCAATGACACAAGTGCCTGTCTGGAAAGGGCAAGGTCCCAAGTCTGATTCCTGGTACCACAAAACAAAAGTAAAATAAAAAATTAAAATTTTAAGCATTAACTATTACCTTCAAAAACAAATAGAAATTAGCAGCACCATCACCCGAGCTAGGTTGCGTGTATACATGCATACTTGTCCTCTTCCTTCCTCCTCCTTTTCTCCCTTCCCTCATCCCAATTTTTCTTTCCTTTCAGCAGTTTCTTTCATTTTACCATATCTATTATGCCTTTCAGATTTTATTTACTCTTCCAGGTACTTACATGAGGGAGGCAATACAATTTTTACACATGTAGATTTGATTTGTTTCACATATGATCATAGCCATTTATCTATGTTATGGTTTGTATGCAGTTGTACCCCCAAAGCTTCATCCAGTCACCGGGGTACAACTCTAGAGTTTGTGATTGATTTGTGATCCAAGGCTTGGACTATGGGTCTGAGCACTGCTGGGATTATGGGTACGCGTGCTACACCCACCCTGAGGCAGACAGCCTGAAGGAAATATAAAGAGAATAGAGAGGCTCACCTCTGCTGCTGCTGCCACCGCTCCAGCCCCTGTGCTCTTGCTGTTCTGCTATTTTCTGCTGCCATGAACTCCTGCCCTCTGCCTTGTGCCAGTCTACCTTGGAGCCAGCCAAGTATGGAATGAAACCTCCATGACACGTGAGCTAAATAAACCTTTCCTTCCCTAATAGTGAATGTTGGATATTCTATCCCAGCAACAAACACAACCATGACAACCTATAAAAGCTTTGAGTATTTCTTTCCTCATATCTGAGTTATACTCCATTGTATAAAATTATCACAATTTTGTTAACCTTTCCTAAACTGATACACGCTGTTTCCAAGAGTTAAATATAATAAATTGTGTTGCTATAAACATGAGTGCATATATATTGCTATGGTATGATGTTTTTAATTCTTCTTGGAAAATATCCAGAGGGGCAGTAGTGAGGCTGAATAGGACTTCTAATCCTAGATTTATGAAGATTCTCCACACTGATTTCAATTTATGCTAAGCAATATGGATGTGCATGTACTGCTGTAATAAGACACTTCTAACTCTTTCAGGAATATACCTAATTAGTTAAAATATTATATAGTTTTGAGGTTTCTCATGATTTCTGTAGCAGTTTTATCAGTTTACATCCCTGCTGTAAATGAGGAAGGCTTCCTTTATTTCACAGCTCGTCCAACATTTGTTATTATTTGACTTCTTTATGATAGTCATTTTTTTTCTGTTATAAGGAAAGATTAGAGTTCTTTAAACTGCGTTTTCCTAGGGCCAAAAGTTTTGAACATTTTTATGCATGTATTTATTTATTTTTATTTTTTCATGCATGTATTTATAATTCATACTTCTTCTGAGAATTATCTATTCTCTTCAGTTGGCCTTTTTTTTTGGTGGAACCGTGGATTGAACTCAGGCCCTTCCACTTTTCAGGCAAGTGCTAATTCTACTGAGCTATCTCACTAGGCCCCAGTTGCCCATTTTACAATTGTGTCTTTAATTCTTTGTTTGTTGAGTTTTTTTGTATCTTCTAGACATTAGGCCCCTGAGATATAGCTGGCAAATGCCCTTTCCATGATATATTTTTGTCTCTCCACTTTTCTTGTGGATTCTTTTGCTTGGCAAAAGCTTTTTAGTTTGATTCAATATTATTTGTGTTATTTTTGTGCAAGCGGCATCAAAATTTCTAACTTGAAATTATACTGCAAAGCTACTGTGACAAAATCAGCATGGTACTGAAAAAAAGCAGACTTGTGGATCTACGAATAATTAAAGGATGCAAACACAACTACAAACACACTCATCTACCTTATTTTTAAAATGAAGATAAACATATTCAGTAAAAGAAAGATACCCTCTTTTACAAACGAGGCTGGAAAAATTGGTTTTCCATATACCAAAGATGAAAACTAGACCAATGTTTATCACCATTCACTAAACTAAACTCAAAACAGGCCAAAGATCTAAATACTACAACAGAAATGCTAAATTACTTGAAGAAAAAGTAGATTTCCTAAAGACATAGGTATAAGGAAAAAGTTCATGAACAGAAACAAAACTGTGTGGGAAATACTTCAAAGAATCAACAACTAGAACCTCATCTTATTAAAATAAAATGTTCATACATAAAAAGGAAGCACCAAAAGCACTCAAAGAAAATCCATACAGTACTCCTAATTACTATTAATTCATTGCCTAAATTGTTTGATCAATTTTATATGCCTATATCTGATAATCTGAACAACTACTTTGAAGATAACTATATGCAATATTATAACCTTTGTTATTTTCCTATTGTCTTGTTTCACAATTCTATATAATTTTGTTTTTTGTTCTCTTAAAAATAAAAGAAAAATGTGATAGCAATAACACAAAAGAAGTCCTAGCCTATACATATACATTTATGAATTTTAGAGATTGTACCTTCCAAAAAAAAAAAAGAGATTGTACCTTCCAACACACAAAGTATATCTTTTATTTTTCTAAATTTATGTATTTGGTACAGGGTCTCACTATGCAGCTTGGACTCCTAGTGATCCTCCTATTTTCAGCCATCTCACAGCTGTATTACAGGTGTGAATCACCATGCCTGGACTCAGTCTCTGGCTCAGCGCACCTGGGGGCAGGGCTGGCATCGCATGCAATACCAAGGATCAAAGCCCAGTCCCTGTGCTTGCCTAAGCAGGTTCTTTGTCCACTGAGCTATCTTGCTGGCCCTTAAGCATATTTTCTAATACTTAGATCTTTTATCCATTCTCATCTTACTTTAGTATATAGGGAGCTATATGAATCTAGATTAAATTGTATGCATGTATATAGCCAATTTTACCAGTACTATTAGGTAAAGAAACTATCTTATCTCTAGCATATATTTTGGCCATTTGTCAAAGATTAGATCATTAAGTATGCCTGGGGTTATTTGTGAATCTTTTATTCTGTTACGCTTATACACATGCCTGCTTTTTGTAACTATTATGCTTTTTTGTGATTATAGCCTTATAATATATCTTGACACTCATTATGATATCTCCTGTTTTGCATAAGATTACTTTCATTAATCGGATTTCTTCTGAATGTTAGTATTACTTTTATTTTCTCTTGTTCTGTAAAGAATACTTTTGGTTTTTTGATTGAGATTGGTTGTGTGTGTGTGTGTGTTTGTGTGTGTGTGTGTTGAAAGTATAGTCATTTTAATAAATTTGGTTTTGATTCTCAAGGATAGGGGATACCTATTTTCTGTTGTCTTATTTGATTTTCCTTTTGAAAGTACTGTAACATTTATTGTAAAGATGATTTATTTTCTTGTTTGGATTAATTCCTACGCATTTAATTTTTCTGTATGCTTTTATGAAAAGCATTATCTTGTATAGGAATACTATTGATCTTTGTTTGTTGATTTTATACCCTGATATATTGCTGAATTTAATTATTAATTCTAGCATTATTTTGGTGGAAATTATTGAGTCTGTTATGTGAAGGATCACATCATCTACCAGTCATGCTAACTTGGCATCTTCCTTTCCTTTGTACGTCCCTTTTATTTATTTCACTTGCTTGAGTGCTCTAGCTAATATCTCAAGATTTATATTGACTAAGAATAATGACAGTAGATGTCCTTGTCTCATTTCCAATTTTAGTGGGAAAAAATTGAGTTTTATCTCATCTAATATGATGTTGACAGTGGGATTGTCATAGTGGCTTTTATCAGATTAAAATCTTATCCTTCTATATTTTCTTGAAAGTTTTCTTAGACATGGAGTTGGATTTTGTCAAAAGTTTTTCTGCATCTATTGAGATAATCATAGGATTATTTTCCTGACTTCTACTTGTACTGTGTATTCCATTTATTGACTCATGCTTTTGAATTATTCTTGCATATCTTGGATGAGGCTCACTTGATGTTCATCAGAGTATATAGGTTTTTGAATTCTTGGATGTTTGCAAGTATCTTATTTTCTTTTACTTTTTTCTTTTCTTTTTTTATTTCTGTGTTTCAAGGAAGGGTCTATAGGGTGTTCAGGGTCTCACAATTAGATTGGAGTCATAGTTCTCAGCCTGTTTACAGCCTCTCAAGAACTGAGATTACATGCACATGCCAACACACCCAGTCTCTATTGCTGTCTCTCCTGTCCAGGGGCGGGGCCAGCCAGTAGGCCTGGGAATTGAACCCATGGTCCCTGCACCTGCTTGCAAGTGCTTTAATCTGTTCAGCTATTTGGCCAGCCCTGTTAATATCTTCTTAATTATCTTTTCATCTATATTCATTAAAGAGATTATAATTCTCTCTGTTTCTCTTTATGTCTGTCTGTGTGTGTCTGTCTGTCTCTCTCTGTTTTTAATTTTATCATTGCATTGCTATAGAATCAGTATTAATGTTATTCCCTAGGAATTACCTGGACAGTAATCATTCACCCTTCTCTCACAGTTTCAGTGGAGTTTGAGGATTGTTAGAACTTGATCATCTCTGAACTTGTAGAATTCAGATGTGAACCAAACATGATGTGGGCTACTGCTTCAATTTGAATGCTTCTAATTGGACTTTGTATCTTTTATGCTCAGTTTTAGTACCTCATATGTGTCTAAGAACCTATCCATTTATTCTGACTTTTCCAATTTATTGAAGTGGGTCTTCAGAATAGCTATAACGATCCTCTGGATTTCACAGATATTGATTATGATTTTTAATTTTTTCATTTTAAATTGCATTGATTTGCTGTGCTCTCATTTTGGTAATATTGGTATAATTATTTGTGCACTCATTGAACCACATTTTCAATTCATTGATTCTTTGTACATTTTTGGTCTCAATTTACTTAATTTCTGATCTGATTTTATAAATTTTTTCCTTATACTAGAAATTTGAATTGCACGCTGGTTATTCACTTGGGCTTTATTTATTTATTTATTTCTCTGATATGGGCATTCATAGCTACAAACTTCCTTCTCAAAACTGCTTTTATTATGTCCTACATGGCGGGCATATTGTGCCATCGTGTTCATTTGATTTTAGGAAATACCTATTTTGTTCACAGGCTTCTTCTAGGATCTGTTGATTATTCAACTGTCATTTGTTGACTATCCATACATTTCTATGATTTCTTACCTGCGATTACCAGTGTCATGAACTGATAATATGCATAAGAAAATTTTGATTCTTTCTTACTTGCTCAAGCCTGTTTTATGGGATAGAAAGTCATACACCTTGGAGACATTTCTCATGCTGCTGAGAAAGGCATACATTTTGTTTTTGGGTGAAATGGTCTAGGGATATCTGTTAAATTCATTTGCTTAAAGTTACAATTTAACTATAATATATGTTTATTTTTTGACCACTTTATCTATCTAATAGTAGCACAGTGAGGTCCCCATTAGAATTTTGTTTATTCTTATCAAATCTTTATATTCATCAGTGGTTGTTGCGTTTTGTTTCTTTTCTTCACAGAGTTGGATATATCAGCATTCCAGGCACCTCCTTCATTACAGTTCTCCTAAAACCACACAGGAGCAGCCTAGATTTTCAGTGCAGAAAGTGGGACCTCTGTGACCTTGCAGGACTGAACATAAACATCTCAGCAGGCCGATATCAAATTCTCTAGCACCCAAGACTCTCTATGGTTATTTTCCTTCCAGTCACTGTGGAAAAGAAACACTAGAAGCCCTGAAGTTTCTGTAGCTCAGTCTAAGACCATTACCACCTTCTCCAAATGGGTCCCCACTTAACACTCGCAAATATGGCAGACACCTCAGTGTACTTCTTCTCTAACCTCCCCTGCCATGAGGAAAGAGTAAGTTTCAGAAAAAAAAAAAAAAAACTCCACTAGTACCATGGGCTTCTTTTAGGGCCAGTGCTGCCAGCTCAGTACATTTTTTTTCCCACTGGGGATGTTGAATTTCTCCTGGCTTCCCATGTGTCAGCAGAGGAAAGTCTTCCCAATGTTCCCTTCCTGACCGCTTTGTTTTATTTCTATACTTTACTCTATTTCTCCAGCTTATTTGCAATTTCTGCTTTTCCTGTTATCTCCCACCCAATTCCCAGAGATGAACATGTTTTTTTCTCTTCATCAAATTGTTCTTTCCCAGGTGTCTCAATACCAATCTCAGACAGCAAATTCCAACTTTACATTGGCCTTTACTCTCTTATTTTTAGTTCCTCTTTCCTGTTGTTATTGCCTTTGCTATTGTTTTGAGACAAAGTCTTGCTGAACTGCTAATTGGGCTCAAATTTACAATTCTTTTGCCTAGCCTCTCAAAGTTCTGTGGTTACAAGCATGCCTATTCAATTTTTCTAACATTTATTTTCAGCCATCCTCAAATATATTATTGATCTAAATGTTATTTTTTCATCATCCTTTTCCTGTTCTCCTACTCCAAGTTTATCCCACCTTCTCATTTTGGAACCTATATACATCCCCAAGCATCCTCCAGGGAACTTCCGTCAAGAGGACTAATAATCCATGGCCTGGCGAGATAGCTCAGTGGTCCTAGTGCCTGCCTGGCAAGCACAAAGACACAGGGTCAATCCCTGGTACTGCATGCTGTGCTGGCGCCTGAACCCCTGGCCCATTATGGCAGCCTGAAAACAGGAGTGGTGGTGCTTACCTGTAATCCTAGGGCTGGGGAGGCTGAGACAGAAAGATCATCATGGGTCTGAGCTGCATACCAAGACCCTGTGCCAAAAAATAAAGAGTTAAAAAAGAAAGAAAAATACTAGTAATCAATGCTAGTTTGGCCTCTTATCTCATTATTAAGTTTTATTCATTATCTGTATAAAGGTTTCACATAATATTCTGTATCATTCAGTAATTAATTCATATATGTGATATTTACTTACATTGTATTTTAGCAAATTATATGTGTGAAGACAGTTCTTTTAAACTCAGGAAATATATACATATGAATGACTTTGACATAATTGATACACTCCTCAAATAATTACTCTCAGCTGAAACTTTCAGTTCTAGAATGCAAAACACATTATTTATAATGTGAATATATATTGTATGTGTAATACTTATATAGCCACATACATTTGTACCCAGGTTCAGTAGAAAAAAATATATAACATTTTTCTGAAAAAATGCAGTGTTAATCACAGGGAATTTATCCAAATACTGGTTGAATCGTCCGAACTGAGGATGAGTACAATCCTCTTTCCCCTTAAATAATTCAGAAACAACTCTGAGTTATAAACAAGGTCCATAGTTATACATTATTTTTCAGATATTTTTCATAGTCATGGAGTAGGTATAATCTTTCTAGCATGATAAAAGCCCAAAACTCAAAAACTGTGTTTTCAAAAGTCATATTTTTTAAGATTGTATATTATATTTTTAAAAATTCAATAGCCAAAATTCTATAAAATTTGTAATAAAATTCTTGTTACAGTGGGTCAAGGAACTGCTTTACTTTCTTTTGTTTTTGAAATGCTTTTCCATGTATACAAATATTTAATAATGCATAATAAAATTAAATCAATACATAAGTAAGCAAAGAGCATAAAATTGGATTATACAATGTAATCTGAATAATATTTTTATTCCATCATCTTTATACCTTTTTATCTCCCATTAAATCTGATCTTGGCCACCAGACTTTTTAATCTAATGTAACAAAAGTGCTATCACAACTGAATTTCCTATCAGTGACAAAAAGCGTTAGATGTTATTAGATGTCTTCATAGAGATATTTGTGTTATGGTCATCCTCCATGAGAAATGCAGCTTCTCAGTGAGGACAATACCGGTAGCACGAATTCCTAAATGAGAAGTTTATAGCTGGCCTCCCACTAAAGCAGAATAGAACCTTGTTTTCACACAACAGAAGATGATGTATTTTTTTAGAAAACAAAGCTAAGGGATTGTTGCTATCAGAGTAAAAGACGATTACATAAGCCCAAACTGTATGTTTAAAAAAACACAAATACCCATTTAATACAAAGAAATATGCTCAAATTTCTATTTATAAATGTAAATTGAAACAACAATGTGATATACACATATTTCACAATTAATCAGGGACAGTGCTGTAGCTTAATGATAGACTAGCTCCCTAGAACACGTTGCTTCTTCAGTTTCATTCTCAGCACAACAAAACAGACAAATAAATTAAGTGAATAAAATGCAATTATTCATATTAACTAAAACATAACTAATGTTGACAATGTATTGGAATAATTGACCATACACTAATATTAAGTATAGGAACTTGAAGTTGTTGAATCTCTTTTCATACAGAATTTTTTTTAAAGCATGCACCTTTAAGAGCAAGCAAATATATTTTGGGGAATTTATACACATATGCACCCAAGCATTAATCTAAAAAAATTTTTTGAAGGACTACTAATTACCTGCACCTCACTCTAGAAAGAAAAGAAAGAAATGTTTAAAATTGTTAAACACGTTTAGAAAGAAGTGAATTGATAAATCTCTATCTGAGACCAGCATGTTCACTCTCCTGGACCCATGAGACTCTACCGACACCTGTGACAGAGAACTTAAACTGAAGACCGACACTGAAAGATGAAAAGTAACAGAATAGTTCCTGAAATTTGAAATGTATGCTTGTTATTATGGAGAATCACTCAGAATTGTGGGACAGTCTTATATCACCTAGCTTAATGCTGAATGCACTATAGATATGTAGATCTACTAATATGGTCACACAGCCCTAGAGAAAAACAATAAAGCATATATTGTCTCCAAAATTCAGTCCTTAAGTTTTACATACAACGTACTACTTAGGCAAAAATAATCAAATTGCAATTCATAGGTTTGTACTGGTGGACTTCATTTTTATTTAAGCCATAGGCTTTGACCCTTTATTTATTTAAAATCAGTGAAGACATTTTTGGACTTATACAATTGTTTTTCTTTGGCTGATTCTTACATGCGGATGGATTTTTTAGTTTTTAGGGAATCCGACACAGTCACTTAAGAAAAGACTTCCAAGTAGGTGTTCACCTGCAGGTATATGAAGGACCCTGCCTTTTCCCCTTTATTCCTAATGGGTAGAGTTTCCAGGGCCTGCTGAGGCAATTGGGTTGGTTTAGAAAATGTCCTATCCATGTACCCATCACTAACAGAAGCAGTGAGTAACAAATAGAGGGAACTACAGGCAGTATTTCTAGGCTTCTGTCATTAAAAAAATTTAAACACAAATTCTTAGATACAGGATTAATTTTTAAAGTGTGATTTAAAATGGCATAATCAATTCATTGAAACAGAAACAAAAATTCTTAGGTAATATATAAACTAGATATCTTGCTAGCTACTATTCCCTAAACATTTCAGAAGATTTTTTTTCTACTCTTGCTTTAAACCATCCTAGAGATAACACTGAAAAATAAATATCTAGGTGACAGCAATCCAGAAAAACTGTGGCCAAAATTTACAAAATTCTATAAAAACAGAAACAATAATCAAATGTAGTGAAATCCATGTTTATGGTCCAATTCATATTATAATTTTATGAAAGAAATATATCATTGTAGATATTTATCCTATGCCTTATTCTAAGACGTAGCAATTATATTTACATGGATCTTTGGATCAACATATATCTGTATATTGCTTCTCTCCAAAACAGCAAATGAAGCCAAAATATGAATCAAAATGCTGCTAGGTTTCAAGATGTACTATTGAGATCTTTGCCCTTGGAGGCTTTGTCATGAATGGCCTGGGGAAATAAAATCACAAGGACCACGGTAGTTATAAGGATAAATATCCTTGTAAATTCACAAGGAAACAATGTATGTTTAGTTGGAGAGTCATGGAAGTTGTTTTAAATATTAAGCAACTTTGGCTGGGAGATAATTTGACCATCTAAGCATCTGTCTGGCAGGCTCCATCCAGTACTGGAGGCCCTGCTTTGTGTGGTGGTGTATGCCTGCAATCCCAGTACTAAGGGAGACAGAGATTAAAAAGACCACTACTAGTCTGAACTGTACAGTGAGAGCCTGTAGCAAATAAACACATTCTTAGAAATACATTTTATACTAAGCAACTTTAATGTGTAAAATCCTGCCTTAAAAATTAATACCTTGGGGCTGGGGAGATGGCTCAGTGGAATAAGCACTTCACTGGCAAGCGCAAGGGTCTGAGTTCAATCCCTGGTTCTGCAAAAAACAATTAATACATTAAAACAGTATGTATTTATCATCTTGAAGGTTTTGTGGAACTGAACTCTGACCACTGCACCTTTTGCTCTTACACCTTAAAATTTTTCAAAAAGTTATAGTCAAAATATGTTCAATCTGGGATACTGCACTGTGGGAAACAGATCCAGTTCTAACATCATTAATGGTATTGTTGTTTGGATTACTATCTTTAATGGTTATTATCTTCAGTGGTTACTCAGTTTCTTGCTATGCATTAACTAAGAGCTGCTCTCTATATTACCATGTGTTTCTCAGCATTGCAATTTAGTTTTAAAAAGGCCAGTGAGAGAGTCTACAAACAAGGTAGAAGTCAGCATCATTGACAGTCACACCCTTAATGTGTCATCACCTTAGCTGGACAAAAGTAAGCCAATTTGGGTCTCATCCAGAGAGAAGGAATTACAAAACAGTCTCAAAACTAGGTCAGGATCATTAAAAGTTCATATTAAAAGTTAGTGTAATTTGAGGAATTTAAAGTTAAAAGTGAGTTTTCACCTTACCTGTACATTTTTGTCTGCTTTTGAAAAGTTTACTCAACAGAAGACATAATGACAATGATATTTCATTGAACAAAATTAATAGAGCATGAACAATACAAATATTATCTTTCTTGTGAGAAGCAACTTGGCTGGGCTTATTTTTCTGAAGAGCACTTAAAAATGTATTTATAATTCCCCTCCTCTCACCTATTGCAATATTGTCTATGAATAGAACAAATTTAGCAATGGCAACTAATGCTGTACACTTTGATGCAGCACCGTCCTCCCCTTCTCAATAGTTACACTCCTTTAGGGTTTTTAGAAAAATAAATTCATGTAAGACAAGTTTGACTTCTAAACTTTGTAGAATCACATTAAATTCATGTCACCTAACATTAACAAGCAAGTTCAATTTGAAACCTAACCAAAGAAAAATGAAATTTAAAAACATATAGTAAGTGAGTGCAGCCCTGCTCTTGGAATCTCAATTTTCACCTTATTCTGTTGTCTTTCCTCACGTAAATTATTCGTAAACCATAATATTAACTAGAGTTAGCAAAAAAAGGAAGGTGTCTGGGTGAAGCCTGTCATTCCAACTTTTAGCCTGTTGGCATTCCCAAGTCTACAAAAACAAGGATTAGACAGTGTGCTACCGCTCACCTAGCCCTCTCTGCTCTTTCTACATTGTTAACTTCTCAAGCCAGGCTGCAAAGGGCCTGGCTTGGAAAAAACAAAGGGGCAGTTGAGACTTCTACTCCATTCACAAAATAACACCTAGGTAATTCCAAAGGTCACCAGCCAAAGAGAGCTAGTTCATAAAATCAATGTCAGAAACATGACATCACCACACACAAGAAGACAGGAAGGAGAGAAGACCCAGCTTGTCTAAGGAGGCATAACTAAACAGAGAAAGAGAAAAAGGTTAGGTGCTGTGGCCACTTGGGGGTACATACATTACCTAAGGTAGTTTGAAGTATAAGTAGATTAAAAACATGTATAATTGATTGAAGGAAAACATAAAAGATAAAGAAAATAAAGCAAAGTCAAATTTGAATGGTAAATATAATTAAAATATGTATAAGAACTGTATCAATGTAATTTGTATGTCTACATTTGTGAAAACAAATCTATATCATATTCAATTTCTGAAGCTCATATGTGTGTGAGCTTCAAACCAAAATAAAAAGTGAAACTGAAAATAATACAGCGCATAAAAATATTGACAAAATTTCATTCAACTCTTAAGTAATTAATACTCATTTATCAATATTCAAGCCAAAGTATAAAGTTTGTTACATAAAGAAAATGAATGCTGAATAACTGTTGTAAAAGAAAAGTGTTTAACTATTTCTAGTGACAACGAATTATATTGTTCACAATAAAATTATAAGTAATTTGTTGAAACACATTTCTACAAGAATTTGTCGCATTTTTGTACACATTTTTTATTGCATATACAACAGTTTTGGTCCTCGAGTATCTTCTCAAGGGTATTTGTGTGAGCAACACTCTTGAAAGGTAGAGATGTACTCCAGAGAAAAGTACAAGCAGATTTATTTCCTGCCCAATATTATAAAAGTGTCTTTCATTAAGGAAAAAGTTAGGCATATTTAATCACAGCACATTCTAAAAGACAGTTTCTAAAAGACAAGTTTTAAATTTGTCTCCTAATCGAATTTCATGCTCCTATAGGTAGCACTGTACTGTTACTGTGACACCCAAGGGAATTTGGGGCCAGGGAATGAATGAATAAAAGTGTATAATGATACGTGGCAACTGCTATTGTTCTGACCAAAATAAAAGGTTTTCTTAAGGCTTTAATAAAAAAAAAAATTAACTTCTGGCAGTAGCCCTAGATTTTAGAAAATTTAACTGATAGGCTTTCCTGTAAAGCAAATTTCAAATTCTTCATGCTTCTTGGTATAAGTGATATATAGCAAAGACAGCTATACCTGTATTCCACAAAGTTGCTTTCAAATATATGCTGAAACTGTGATGAAATATGTAATAGAAATACATAACTCCTCAGTGATTACAGAGGACATAAATACATCAAGCCAGTTAATATTTGATAATGATTATTTCACCCAATCTATGCAAAGCTCAAACTAGTGGATGAATAAATTTCTGTATCTACATACCCATCAATAATGAAATCCATGTTTGATATATTTTCACTTGTCAAGGCAACTTATGGTACCTGGGATCGAACTTAGGACCATGTGCTTGCCAGACAGGTGCTTGTGCTGCTCAGCTATCTCCCAGGCTTGTCAAAGTAACTTAAACAAATATAAAATGATTAAAATCATGAAAATAATTAATGTATACTGAATTTTTCAATAATTAAAATCTGCATAAGCTCAATAAAATGTAGATAATAATACATTTTAGGTACTTATAATGTAGTATGAGAGGCCAGGGAAATGGCTCAGCAGAATAAGCACTAGCCCAGCAAGTGCAAGGGCCTGAGTTCAAGCCCTAGTTCCATCAAAAAATAAAAGTAAAAATATTGTAGTGTAAAACCTCAGTATCACATAATTTATCGTATGAAATTAAATTATTTTAGAGAAATAAAATACAACTGATTTGGTCAGTAGTTCTGACCAAACAATATAAAAGGAAAGCAAAAGAATAATAAAAAGGACACAAAAACTATTAAAGCAACAGCTAAAAAAGTGAGAGAAATAAAACAAATATGATTACCTTATGAAACATCTGATAAGGTAAACTTCTTAAATAAAATTTGGCGCTAGGGCCAGCCAAATAGCTCAGTGGATTAAAGTGCCTGCCTGCTTAGGTAGACTCAATGGCCAGGGCTGGACTCCTGGCCCGCCAGGCGGGCCCCAGCCCTGGCGCTCTCTGAGAGGGCAATCAACACTGGGTGCTGGTGCGTGCACCTACAGTCCCAGCTCTTTGGGCGGCTGAACACAGATCATTACAAATCTGACCTACGGAGTGAATCCCTGTAGATTGTGTATACCCTTTCTAAAAATTCAGAAACAAAACAAAACAAAAAAAGTGGTGCTAGTAAAATTAAAAACCAAGAAAAATTAAAATTGCCAAAGGAATTGAGGGCTGGGGAGATAACTCAGTAGAATAAACACTTGCCTGGCAAGTGCAGGGTCCTGAGTTCAATCCCCAATACTGCAAATAAATAAATAAACAAACAAACAAATAAATAAGGAAGGAATTGACATAACATTGTTTGTAAGGCTGAATTTACAAGTTTACTTTTTTCAATGAGAATACAAAAAATATTAGAAAAAAACTACAAGTGATACTTTCACTAAGCAAAATGGTAGGAATTAAAGAATGGTCATTATACTGAATATTGTTGTCTTCATATTAGTGGTTTATAGTAACAGACATGTCTTTTAGATTGATCAAACAAATTATTAAAAAATTAAAAAGGAAAATATATACAAGCATTAAGTGCTTCTTTCAATAGATCAGCAGAAATCAACAGTACAATTATCTGAGCTAGCTGTGCATAGACATATGTATTTCCGTTTCCCTTCTTTCTCCCTTTCTCTGCTCCTTTCTTTCACCTCAGCTGTTCCTTCCTTCCCTCTGAACTGTTTCTTTCCCTTTCACTCTGTCCATTGTGCCTCTCAGGTCCTGTTCACTACTTCAGGTATTTACCCTAGGGAGACAGCACAATGTTTACACACATGATTCTGATTGATTTCACTCCTGAGTATGGTCTGTAGCTGCATCACTTTTATGTAAATTAATTATGGGATTTTTTTTTTAATTTTGAGATAGGATTTCACTGTAGTTAAGGCTGACCTTGAACTTACTATGTAGCCCAAGCTGTCCTAGAACTTACAGCCAGCCTACTGTGTAAGGGTCACTGGTGCTAGGATTACAGACAAGCACTGCCACACCTGACTGTGTGAATAACTACAAATTTTAGGATTTTTTTTTGTACTTAGGACAGGGTGTACAGGGTCTCACTGTGTAGATCAGACGGATAGTTATCCTCCTATTTACAGCTTTCCAAGTGCTAGGATTACAGGCATGCACCACAACGCCCAGTCTCAATCGCTTTCTCTGTGTACCCTGGGGGTGGGGCCAACACAACTGTATCAACTTTGCACTGTAAACAAAGTAAATAATTTTTACAACATTTGGCCTCAGATCCTCAACAGCATTAAAATTTATTGAACACCCCAAACATTTCAATTTCTGAAGGTTTTATTTATCATATTTATCATTTATGAATTACGAGTTAAATATGAATTTCTGTACTTTCTTTACACAATAATAATAATAATGCAGAAGTTGTTGCAAATTCATACAAATATTATATTTATACCGTGTGGTTACACTCTTCTACTGGATGGTTAACAGTTGTTACAGCAATATATATATAAAAATACAACTTTTGCTATCTGACAAGGTCAGTCAAATCCATTCAGAATTTAGCCTAGAACCACGTACAGCACCTTGTAGATCTTTTGTCAGTGTCAGCCATGTGGATGAGCCACAGCCATTGCTTGACCAATTTGATCTCTGAAAGTCTGAGATTTTTTTTCTCTTTAAGTGACTCTCCTTAGGCACACTATTGGATTATTTTGCTGAATTCAAGCACCTACAACCTTTGGTCTGGCATCAAGTATGAAAAGGTCCTTTGAAGATTTCTCCAAATACAGCTTTTCTAACACCCATTTGTGTCCCCAAAAAAGGGGGGATATAAATGAAGGACCATTTCCTTGTGAAAAAAATATATACATATGATAGGATAGACAGCTACTTTCTCTTAATTCATTGAGAAGAATGATTTGTACTAATATTGTTTAAACAAGATATCATGTCTACATTGTGACCTCTGAATAACTAATACAAAGAAAACAATTTGCAATGTATTAATTATTATAGCTATCCTACTTACCTCTTTTGAAACTGTTTCATTGCTATTTTGTTTTTATTTTTTCTCATTAAAAAGAATAAAGAATATCCAATCCTATAGTTAGACTAGTTTGACATCCAGAATCTTGAAAATGTTTATCATAAATTTAGGAGAAAATAGTAGAAAAAAGAATACTTTATACAAGTTTTTATAATGATGTAAAGTGTTTTATATTGTATACGTTACTATAATGTAATTTTGAGAAAGCTTACCGCAGAAGCCATTGATACTGTCAGAGCCGCAGAGCATACGTTGAAATAACATATTCTTTAAAAGATGTAAGCAAAGTTAAAATAAGAATGAAAATATATTTATATCTGTCACTATAAAAGTAAAAAAAAAAAAACTAGCCTTCCAAAAATTGGCCCAATCCTACCCTTGCAGAAGGAAAGAGATGCTCAGCAAATTTTACAAATCTATTTATAAGCAGGCCATCTGAAATGTAAAGAAAATAGAGAAGTGGCATCTAAGTTCTGCATATGGTCAATGTAAACCAGGAAATTTATTTGTAAGAAAGAAAGAAAATTTCTCATCTCAATACTAAAACTCATTAGCAAATGTACTGGTATTTCCAATTATAGTATCATCACATGAAAATGAAAATATTTATGAACCACCAATTTCATTATTTAGTATTAGGCATTACTATTATAAAGCAATATACTAAAAAAGCAACATACTAAAAAACTATGAAAAAAGTCACGTTTTTTTTTTTGTCTTTTTGAGACAGGGTCTCACTATGCAGTTCAGGCTGGCCTTAAGCTCACTTTGTAGCTCGGGCTGGTCTTGAACTCACAACAATCCTCCAGCCTCAGCCTCCTGAGTGCTGGGATTACAGGCATGCACCACCACGCCAGGCTAAGTCACTCTTTATAAAGACAATTAAGATACATTAGAAAACCGTGTAAAATAAAAAATGAAACATTACCTTATTCTTTTGTAGATTCAAAAATTTTTAATCAAAAGAAAATTATTTTATAAATCAATGAAATAACCATTAGTTTGTCACCATATTTTTAAAAATTAGCAAATTTTTGAAAGCATTTGATAAAATTGAACATTCATTTTTGACTAAAATTCTGAAGAAAATAAAAGCCATCTATGACAAACCAATGCCCACCTTCAGAAAAATGTTCAAAGCTTTCTTTCTGATATCAGAAGCAAGAAAAGGATTCAAAAATCACTATTGCTTTTCAAAATAGTTTCAGAACATGAGCTAATGCAATCAGATAAAATAAGGAAACAAGGGGCCAGGGCTAGCTTGGAGGTCTAAGTGACTGCCTGGCAAGCAAAAGGAGCTGCATTCTAGCCCTGGAACAGTATGCCATGCAGAGTCCACCCCTGGGTGTGCTGAGCTGGCCGCCACGACCAAGGATGGTGGCACAGACCTGTAGTTCTAGTGCTGGGGATCTCAGCTGAGCCACGAGAATCACTGTGAGTCTGAGTTGTACAGTGACATCTTGTACCAAATAAATACATAAATAAAAAGATTTTTAAAAAGAAAAACGTAAGTCATCCTGTATACCAATACAAAATTTAGCAAAACAAAAAATTAAGAAAATAATAATTTTCACAATAAAGTCAAGAAAAATGAAATACATAGGAATTAAACTAATCATGATTATAAGATAACCTTTACCACAAAAATAATAGTACTTCATAAAAAGGAACTTGAAAGAAAACTTGTGTTTCTGGGTAAGCAGAATGAATAAAGTTAACTGAGCTACAGTAATTCCAATTAAAATAACACTAGCATTTCATATATAACTGGAGTAAGCAACCCTAAAAATTCGTAAGAAACCAGAAGAGACCTAGATTAGGAAAGACAATTCCGGGCAACAAGTTCAAAGCAGGGGACAGCACAATCCCAGCTTCAAGTTATACTATAGAGCTACAATGATAATAAAAATATGCAATTGGCTAAAAAAAAAAAAAAGAACAAAGATTCATAGATCGAGGGAACAAAATCAAAGATGCAAAAAGAACTCGGGGCTCATTCAGCTGCGTTATCTTTAACAAAGGCATTAAATACTGAAAAAAGATAGGCACTTTAACAAATGGTACTGAGAAAACTGTGTTTCACTATTTCAAGGGTTGAGGCAACACTCCTATCTCTCATCATGCACTAAACTAAAATCAAAGTAGATCAAAGATCTAAATATTAGAACAGAAATACTTAATTTTCTGGAAGAAAAAATAGAACACTTGAAGACATAAATATAGGTAGTTTGTAAAAAGAGCCCTGGCTGCACAAGAAAAAAATACAAAAGATGAACAAATGGAATCAGATCAAACTAAAAAGCTTTCAGACAACAAAGGAAACCATAAATGCAGAGATAACCTACAGAATGGGGAGGGGAACCGCCAGCTGCTTTTCAAACAAAGAAATAATACCTAGATTATTTATTCTTTTGAAGACACAGTTCTTCAATTTGACATTTTGTTCTGTCTTAATTTGACTTATTTATACTCTCATCTACTACCTTCCTTAGCTTTGGTTTGGGCCAGGATTGCTGTGGATTTCTCCAGTTTATTCAGGGGAACTTGCTGTTTTCCTAATGAGAGCATTGACTGCGACAAATTGTCCTCTAAGATATGCTTTCATAGTGTCCCAGATTTGTATAGCCATTGTCATTAACTTCCAGAAATTGCTTAACTTTTTATTTAATTCTTCTGTGACCCATTAGCTGTTTAAGAGTGTGTTATTAATTGGAGTTTCTATCTTTTTTGTGATTACTTGAACTGTTGATTTCTATCTTCATTGTACAGTGATCTGATTATAAAATGAATTGTACTCCAAACAACAAACAAATGTACTGAATAAATGTACACATACTAAAAAAATGAAAAACTCTAAAATCTAACCGTCCAAAATGTATCAGCTATCAACATTTTAAAGGGAAATAGTATCTAAAATATGTAAAGAATGCAAATTAATACTGGGCTCTGAAATATAAAGCCTCAGTTATAATGCAGACCTGAGACATTTCTTACATGAGGAAATACAAATGACCAATGAATACATGAAAAAATGTTTATCACTGCTGGGCATTTGATAAATATTAAAACATTAGTGACATTCCACTCATTCCCAAAAGAATGGTGACCATCAAAAATTCAAACAACCACAAACGTGGAAAAAGGGAAACCCTTGCTCACTTGTGGTGAGAATATAACCTAACAGAACCACTATGCAAATCAACATGCAGATTCCTTCGAAAGCTAAACATAAAAATTCCACTGAATCCAGGCACTCGCCTTCTAGTTACCCTTTCCTAAAAGAGTTAAAGACAACTTCCCACAGTGAAGTACTGGATACCTGTTTATAGCTGCACAATTCAGAATAGATAAATCTTGGACACGGCCTATCCAACAGATGGATGAATACAGAATTGTGGTATTTTTATATAATGTAGTACTCTACCAAAACAGATACAACTGAGTCATATTTAGGAACATGGATGCACTTTGAGACCATAATATTCAGTGAAGTAAATTAGACACACAAGATTAAATATATCATCATTTATTTTATATGAGAAACTCAATTTATAAAGTAGGAAATAAAATTCAGATAATAGGGAAAAATACAGAAAAATAATGTTATTGTTATCCAGCATGGACAATGTATCTAACAATGTGCCTTGTTTTAATACGATACTATTGCATGTTTTCTATGTTTTTGGTTTATTGGTCTGCTGTTTAATCTGTATATATGACAAATTTATAATGAACAAATTATAAAGGAAGGTAAAAATAAGGTAAAGGAAGGTAAAAATAAGAATACATGTGCCAATTACCCACAATAAAGGTTAATATAATGGAAAATAAATATGTGCCAATGTTTTTTTTTTAATTAGGAAATTATAAAGTCTAATGATCAAAGTCAAATTCTAGGACTTTGTGGTTTCAGCAAATGTTCCAAGAAGTTCCTGTGTTAATGCCTTGATCACTGGTATCTGGAATTATTGGAGACAGCAGCAAATTTAGGAGGTGAGGGCTTGGGGAGGAAGTGAGGAGCCTGAGACCTTTCCTTGGAAGAGGACACTAGAACTGCAGCCCTTCCTGTCTCAGTCATTTTGCCCCCTCCCCAACATAATTTCCTTCACCCTGTGTTTTGCTGAAAGTACTGTATCACTAGAGAACTCAAATGTGGCCAACAAACTGTGGACAGAAATCATAAAATTGAAGAAAAATGCATGTTATTTTCTTGTTAAGTTTATTGATTTTACATATGGTTAAAGTAATTGACTTCTAACTATCAGAAAACTAGAATCAGGAATGAGAATATTACTGAGATTGTGCCTGATGCTGTAGCTTAAAAGCCTTTGGAGTTGGTGTCCAGGAGGAGTCCAGAAAGCCTTAATAGTGAGTACACAAAATTTCTAATACTTAAACATAACAGAGCAAAGATAGACACCACTACCAGACACAGATGGAAAATATGCACACATTACAGCAGTGAATTTCAGCATAACCAAATAGTTATTCTGATTAATACTCAAAACAAGAAGGCTGATTTACAAATGAAGACAGTAGAGTTCATAAAGGTTCTGTGATTTCAGGCAGAAATACTCTACTGGGAACTGCATTACAGGCTAAGCATCTTACATGTCCAAAGAATTGAGATTATTTTTATATTAATTTGTTTACTTTTGCAGTACTGGGAATTGGACTCAGTACCTTGTACTTGCAGAACTGGGATTTTTATTTAGTCTATTTGCTAACATTTCCTGGGAGGCTGACCTTAAAGGTGATAAAGTACTATATCTAGTAGATGAAATTTCAAGGCAGCAAAATATTCCAGCAGGGTGTTATTGCTTACTTTTCTCTCAGTGAGACAAAATACCCAGCACAACTATTTATAGGAGAGGTTTATTTTTTTATTCACACTTCTGAAGGGCTTAGTCCATGGCTTGCCAGCTATAAATCAGAAATGTCATGGAAGGAGGAAGTGGTAGGAGAGGGATCTATAATCCAGGGTGCCAAGAAGCAAGAAAAAAGAGAGCAGGATTCACTGGGAGCAAGCGCACATCCATCCAAGGCATGTCCCCCATAGCCAACCTTGAAATAAGCCATACCTCCTCAAAGCACCAGCAGGCATGAGCTCATCAACAGTAAGAGGTCTTTGTCTTATCCCACAATGCTGACTTTTAAAGCATAATGAGTATTTACAGGTTTCCACTGAGATTTCAGAGGCCTTGGAGTTCAGGAAGTATGAAACAGAGTCATAGTCCTTTCAAGAAACTGCTAACAGAGCAGTGCGTCTGTGAAGCTGTGACAGAGAGGCTGAAGCACCAGTGGAACCCAAGGAAGTTCCAGATGACAAATCACAGAATATTCAACAGGGCAGGAGCAAAGCCTTCACAGGACAGTGGCCATGTGGGCACCCAAGGACAGGGTGACCCAACCTCACTATAGCATATATCATACCACAATTCCTGTTGCTATAGAATTTATAGTGTGTCTTGGTGAAATTCACTTTTGCTTTGTTCTAATTTTCCTCATTATTTTTTTACTCATCCTTTTAGAA
>PVKA01000710.1:170041-181826 GCA_004027165.1 Ctenomys sociabilis
TTTTTTTTTTTTTTTTTTTTTTTTTTTTTTTTTTTTTTTTTTTTTTTTTTTTTTTTTTTTTTTTTTTTTTTTTTTTTTTTTTTTTTTTTTTTTTTTTTTTTTTTTTTTTTTTTTTTTTTTTTTTTTCATGTTATGTACAAGGTCTCACTACACACCTCTGACTCATAGTGATCTTCCTGCTTTTATCCTCTCCAGTGCTGGGATTACAGGAGTGCACAACCACCCACAGACTTGGTCATGAGCTCAGCCTGCCCTGGGGGCGGTGCCAGTAGAGCATTTGGGAGAGGGATTGAACCCTGGTCCTTGCACTTGCCAAAGCAGGTGCTTATACTTTTTCATTTTTATAAGGGCTTTGCCTTGAGTCATGGTTGAGAATTTGGAGTTAGACTCTTATACAATGCTAGAGTACCTGGAAAAGGATCAAGTGAATTCAAAATTATGAAGTGAACATGTAACTTTTGGATTATTATTGGATGAAGTACTATGAAGTCGGGTCTCTATGATGAGATTACTGACTTTATAGAAAGAAGGAAGTTCTTAGCTAGAAGGTGTATTGTGTCTGTCCTTCCATGTGATGTGGTGTCCTTGGTTACCTTATGCTGCTACCAGAAAGCCCTCCCCAGATGCTGGTTGACATGTGCTCAGAATTCTTGGCCTCAAGAATAACAAATAAATCTCTTCTTTTATAATTATGTAATCTCAGGCATTTTACAAAAAATGGACTAAAACACTCTGAAATTCATATATTGAATCTTAAAATCCAATGATGTCTTCCTTGTAAATAGAATTTTGTAAAAATAATTAAATTTAAATTTAGGGTTTGAGGTTTGTTTCGATAGTGTTAATGTCCTAAGAAAAAGAAATCTGAACACTTGCTGTCTCTGTATGTATTCAAGAAGAGTTCATAGCAGTGATTCTGAACAGAAAGGAACGTTTGCTTCAGGAATAATGAAAATAAAAACAGGTAAAATCATAAACTCGCAGGCAAATTTTTTAAGAGAACAAGATGAGAAATGGGTGACAGTACTGATAGACTAGAACATGAAGCCCCCTTTACAAAGTGGGGTAGACAACATTACAGGGTCGCGTGGAGATCCAGAGTTTGTTAGTTTTCGACTGGAATACGACTATGGAATATTTTTAGAAAACTTTTCCACGTATTTAAGGAGTTTCTTCTTTGTGGTGACTATGGGCCAGTGGCTATTCTTTTCCTGGAAGATGTCATGATATCATGGTATCATCATGCTGCTACGTGGAGCTGGTCCTTGTTTTAAGAGCAGGGCGATAATGATACAGGGAAGTAAAACTCCCAACCTGACCTGCATGAGCTCGAGTTCTCTAAAACCAAAGAATGAATTTTAGGAACAAACGGAGGTTGAGGAAAAAACTTCATTGGATAGAAAAGATTCTGTCGGAGATGGACAGAAGGGGGGACCAGAGCGGCTTACCCAGGAAGCTGTCTCTTTTAGGGAATTTTATAGGGCAAAACCATGCGGCAATAAGGTAGAGAAGGGGTCTCACTTAGGCGAATGTGGGGTGGGACAAAACTATGGTCAACCAATAGGATTACAAGCGCCATTGCTCAAGTAAAGTTGATTAGGCCCAGGACCAAATGGGGAAGCGAATCACATAGTAAGCCAGCATGAATAAGGGACAGAGTGTCTTCCCTTGGGGGTTGAGCTAGTGACTCACTTGGGTCTTTTCAGGTGATTGCTACCTATTTAGAATATCAATCCTAGGTGCTACTACTCTTTTAGCATTTGTTTGGCCTTTAGGTCTGGTTCACAGCAGGAGCAATCCCCCTCCAATAGTTGTCTTTGTCTTCTGGGTTAACTCCTTCCAGAGCCCGGCCCTGTCTGTCTATAATATTTCTAGCTAACTCAGCTGCCTGCAACAATAAGAGCAGTGCTGAAAGGCAGCTCTAGGTGGAGGATAGAAGCATCTTAACACTCCTTGAGTCAGTTTCGTGTGCCAAGGTCCAAGAATCCCTCTTTCTTTTGAGATTTCCCTTGAGAATGCTTCTTTACGTTATGAGCACAAACTGAGAAGGACGTCACAGACCAAAACAGTCAAAAATCATCAGTGCAGAACCTTCCTTGCCTGCAACTTGATCTCAGAATTTTCATTTTTCAAAATTCTCATAGTTTTTTTTGCAGAAGTTACACAGTGTGTGGTATTTTATTCTGACAGCCCACATGGATAAATATACCGTTGTTAAGGACTCCTTTACATTTAATTATTAAGGCACTGTCTCTAAATATAGTCACACTTGAGGTAAAAGCTTCAACACATAAATTTGTGATAGGGGTGTGGCAGACAAAAAGCCATACAGAAGTACTATAAAAATATAAATAGTGCAAAGCAAACATTAGAAGAATAATTAATAAGACTGAGTTTAAGTAAGTCTTTTTGTATTATAAATCGATTTAGAGGTTTAACTACAGGCTGAGAAAATGTTTCTAATATTTATAATAAATAAAAGTATTTGTAAGAAAATAAGCAACTGGTATACATTAATAATAAAATACAGTTCAACAGGGAATAAATGCAAAGGATATAAACCAGAGTTAGTAAACCAGGAAATACAATAGCCAATAAACATATGAAAAGCCATTCAAGCATTTTGCATTTCTGTAGGGAAATGCAAATTTTGAAAAATGACATTCTTTTCATTTGCAGGTGATTAGCAAAATAAAAGTGAATCTGGCAGTATCAAGAGCTTGTAGCACGGAGGGGTCTTTTACACCTTTTGTTAAACAGTGTATTGGTAAAGTGTGTGGGATAGAAGTTTCAGTTCTACCAGGAAAAGTGAGCACATACACAGCACTGCAGCCTTTCATTTTTCTTCCCGAACTTATTGAAATTACCTTAACTTAAAAAAAGAGAAAGAAAACTTTACCTTGCCTGTAGAGTAAATATTCGTAGTCACTGGCCCTAAAATGTTTTTATAAAGTAGAAGTTTGGAACTAATCCAAGTATCTTCATAAGTAGAGGAAAAATATTTTTTAAAAATTATATATAATTTTAAATATTTTAAAATTATAATATATAGATTAATCTATTTGCATGATGGAACTTGGCACAAAATTCAAAGTAGTAAACTATTTTCTATATACTCCAACATGGACACTGTAGACTTGAATGAAAAGTTGTTCAATGAGAGAACAAAAAGCAAGGAATAAAATATTGCTCCTGGTAAGATAAATCTTGAGCAACTTCCATGGTTGTGGAAGGCATAAGGATCATGAAAACTAACAATGTGAATCCTTCATCCCTGCTTTCAGGGACAATGGTCAAATTTTGTATTTTATTTATTTAGGAGAAAAGCTTTCTAGGGCAGTACCATAAGGAATGGTAGAAATGAAGTGAAAGTAATAGCTCTGCTAGTTTCAGATGATTTTTTTTTTTTTTTATTCTGGCCAGCTCTGAGTTTAACAAGTATATAAGAGGAATGCTTAGGAAGTCTATCAATTTTAGGATTAATGGAATTCACAGAACAAAGTTCAGTGGTGTGTGCTACTTCTGTCCTGAGTTAAATACCTACAGCAGCACTCACAATATTCTGACAGCTATCTTTTCCTGTAAATCCAGTCCCTAGTTATGGCAAAAATGACTTGGTCCTTCCAAATGCCATCTCATCTCACACACATTATGCTTGACCTTCATGATTTAAGGAGATATTCATGAATATAAAATATTTTTGAAGAAGTATTAATTTTCAAAGCCCCAGAAAAGCCTCAAAATTCAGTCTAGAGAAGCTGGGCGTGGTGGTGCATGTCTGTAATCCCAGCACTCGGGAGGCTGAGGCAGGAAGATAGTTGTGAGTTCGAGACCAGCCTGAGCTACAAAGTGAGCTTAAGGCCAGCCTGAACTGCATAGTGAGACCCTGTCTCAAAAAGACAAAAAAAAAAAAAAAAAAAAAAAAAAAAATTCAGGCTAGGAGTGGTTGGTTTATTGTTGGCTTGTGAGTGAACAAGAGGGCCAATCCAAAGACTGGCAGGGAAATAAATTACCTGTTCCCAGCAGCTGCAGCCACTAGAGCAGAAGCCATACTAGGGCTTCCTCAACCTGCTGCTCTGCCCCCTGCCAACTCCAGGGAGCTGCATCTTAAAAGTAGTAAGAATGCCCTAGTTTACTGGAGGTAACATTTGTGTTAAAAGCCTAACTTTACCTGGTCATAGCCTACAGCTTGGGGAACTGAAAAGGTGGGCTTGGAAAGAGGTCAGGAGGCCAGCAAAAAGTTGCTGAGCACTTCAGCTGGGACATAGAGTCTCTGCTTCAGTTGCAGGTTTGTTCTACACGCACATCACTAATCACTGTCTTAATATACAAATTGCACCACAGCACAGGTATAACTCAAACACCTCCCTAAGCCCAGCGTTCCACATTCCTCCTGGCAGCACAACTCATTTCTAGCCTGCTGCTACATTCCTGCATCTGTTCATCAACCTTGATTCCTCTTACAGCACTGAGAAGAACTCATTTTGCAGATGTCTTGAATTAGTTTAAGTTCTAATTGACAGAACACTTGAACTTGACTGAGAAGATATACACTAAGTAAACTGTATTTATATCTTTGTCTGCTGTTCACATCTGTATAAATGTTAGAAGGAGAAAAATCGCAACCATGAAATAAATTTTAAAGAAAATCATGGAAGCTAGTAATTCAAAATTAATTGGAAAATTTTACAGAAAAAAAAACTTTCATACTAAACCAACTATATTTTTTGCTTTATAATTAAATACAATTTGTAAGAGTATTTTAACAATATGTTAAATACCTGGGAAATTTAGCAGACAAATAATAAAATATTGTGTTTTATTAAGGCTACAATGCATGATACAACACTGCAGTTATCCTTCCTACTGCTTAGCTATAATTTTATAATCATCTTTGAAATCTTACTAAAATTGATCCATTAAAGAATATTTTGCAGAATGAAATACAGTTTTACAATGGTGTATTTTATAGCAAATAGCTGGCACAGGTTAAAGAAACTCCCATTCTGAAAGATATTGATACAGGGAAGTAAAACTCCCAACCTGACCTGCATGAGTTCGAGTTCTCTAAAACCGAAGAATTAATTTTAGGAACAAACGGAGGTTGAGGATAAAACTTTATTGGATAGTAAAGATTCTGTTGGAGAGGGACAGAAGGGAGGCCTGAGCGGGTTGCCCAGAGAAGCTGTCTCTGTTAGGGACATTTATAGGGCAAAACCATATATACTAAGGTAGAGAAGGGGTCTCACTTAAGTGGTTGTGGGGTGGGACAAAACTATGGTCAACCAATACAAGCACCATTGCTCAGGTAAAGTTGATTAGGCCCAGGACCAAATGGGGAAGAGAGTCACATAGTAAGCCAGCATGAATAAGGGACAGAGTGTCTTCTCTTGGGGGTTGAGCTAGTGACTCACTTGGTCTTTTCAGGTGATTGCTACCTATTTAGAATATCCATCCCAGGTGCTACTCTTTTAGCATTTGTTTTGCCTTTAGGTCTGGTTCACAGCAGGAGCCTCTAGTCACTCCCAGAATTGCAGACATCCTGTCTCCTGTATTATCTCTTTTGAGGGGCTGGCCATACCTGACTGTCTAACAATATTTCTGTCTAACTCTGCTGCCTGCCACAATATCTGGGATGAGCTTGTGTTCTCTAAAATTGAAGAATGAATTTTAGGGACAATGGAGGCTAAAAGCAGGATATACTTTTACTTTTGGGAGGAAAGAAAGCTGAGAGTGGGACAGGAGTCCCAAGTGGATTTCCTAGAACCCTACACTACGATCCACAAGGTGAGGCAGGCCAAAGTGGAAGACCTGGAAACACCAAGGTGAGAATGAGGTGTGACAAAACTGTGGTCAACCAATAGGATTACAAGCATAATTGCACCAGCGAAATTGATACAATCAGGATCAAATGAGGAAGCCAGTCAAGTAGCAAAGGGGCATGTATGTACACAGAGCAGGGGCTTTTCCTGCTGAGGGTTGGCTTAATGTCTTATTGCTTTCTCTAGATGATAGAGACCTATTCACAATATCAATCCCTGCTGTTTATCACTAGAGATGTACATGAGTACATTTTAAAAAATCTTCTGTCTTGAGTTCCGGTGCACAAAGGAAGTGTCTATCTTTACCACAGTTGTAAGGAGTCTCCTCTTTCACACTGGTGCTTTGAGAATCTAATCCTATTGAACTGCCTAGACTATTTACATCCAATTTAGCAGCCCATAACAAGGTTGCTACTTCTCCACCATTTTTTCTACAAAGATAGGAAATACGAGTTTTGATAACTAGTAAACTATCCTTACTAATGCAGAGATCATTTAGTTTGTGTGCTCATTTTGCCTATTGTAATGGGTTAACTCACATTTTAAGCTATAAATGTAAATCTTGTGCTTTCTGTTGTAAATATATCACCTACTGTACTAGGTTGCTTAGTAAATAAGACTGTTAAGGACACAAAAGGGGCTTTAACTTCTTGTAACCTCCGGACCAGGCAAGGCTGCCTGGAGGTACTCACTCAGGTGTGAATTCAACAGAAACTGAAACAAAAGCCCCAGGAAACTTAGTTTGAGTAGTGCTCACAATGACTCTGAAAGCGTTGTTTTGTGTCAGACAATGAATTTGTGTATCAGATTCAAACTGATTCCAAGTTTAAAACCCCTCCGTGCTTCCTGGGCAAGTGGCCTTTTGGTCCTCTGCTGTGTGAGAGCTGATCGGCGCCCTGAGCTCAGTAATAAATGACTTTCTACAGTCCAATCTGGCTGATCTGGTTCCTATTCTGAGCGACCCTTGACACCTATAATAATTTCCAGCCTCAGAAATAGTAGCTAAATAACTTATACTCCAGAGTATGCAACTACAGTCCTATATATATTCATGCATTCATTCAGTCATTTATTCAGTCAGTATTTATCTTTTTCTTAATCTTAAACCGTCCTCTATATTTAGTACTAGAGATAATGCTTGTTCAAATTTTAATTGAGTGGCCACCATATTTTCCTTGTTAGTGTATGTGAACTGAAGTAACATCAATGACTTTCCTTAAACTTACAACAGCACATTTACTTTTAACTGTTAGATTTAGTCAGCAGAGGTTGAATACATAAATACCTCAGATGTTGAATGATTTAATGGCTGTATTGTTAATATACTCAGTCTTTGTTTTCCTCATTCTTAAAACTAAAACAAAACAAAACAATAAAAACCAGAACATATATATCTCTCATTAATTCATTTACACCATAAGAATATTTTGAGCACTACCATGAACATCTATGGTATGTTTTGTTCCCATGTAAAGGAGAAATAAGTCAAACTCAGTCCTCTAGTTTTCAGTATTTAAATTATGGATACCATTATTATACACTACAGAAAGGGGGCTACCGAGTGGGGGCACTTTTGCCAAGAGATAACACTGCTATGCCCTGGCAGAACTGACTCCATCTTGTTGCCCCCTAACTGTGCCATGTTCCTGTTCTGTATGTGCCGACCACTCCCAACTCCCCCAAAATTCCAAGAAGTGGCCGACCACAAAAGTTGTGTACATCCGGGGTTCTGAGAACTGCCCGACCACCACATCCTGGGTTTCAAGATTTGTTGTGGGTCTTTATCAGGATTGGTTGACGTTGTTCCTCCAGGTGGCCCTCAACCAGTCCTGATGGAGACATGTAACAAATAACATTTGCTATTGGCTTCTGTGACCTGCTTGCTCCAACCCCCATTTTTGTGGTTTTTGGGTTTAAATGCTGCCCTGCTTCTGCACTCAGGGCGCCTCTCTATCTTTTGGACTTAGAGGGTGCCGCTGGGTACCAGCTAAAATAAAGCGCTTCAAATTTTGGACTTGTCCCGTTGTCATTTGATTTTTGAGTTACAACAACCATATACACATATATATTATACATAATAAATTATATATATATATATATATATATATATATATATATATATATATATGTATGTATATAGTACAGGGTCTACAGAGTCTATAGGGTCTCACTGGGTAGATTGTAGTGATTCTCCTGTTTATAGCCTCCCAAATGCTGGGATTACAGGCACACCCACCATGCCCAGTCTCAGTCTCATCTCAGTGCACCCAAGGGACAGTGCTGGCACAGCAGGCCCCAGGATCAAACCCTGGTCCCTGACTCTGACTAAGCAGGTGCTTTAATCTGCTAGGCCATCTGGCTGGCCCAACCGCACAGATTTTAAGTTGATGAAAAGAAAAATAAAGCATAGAATTGGGCATAAGAAGTGCTATAAAGATTGCTTTTTAAAGTAAGGTGGTCATAAAATTATATTCTGCCTAGTTGACATGTGAGCACAAATCAGAAAGAAAAAAGAGAACAAACCACAAAATAAGTCAGCAGAATTTATTCCAGACAAGTTATAGCAAATGCAAAGAATAAAAAAAAAAAGAAATGTGTTTGAGCAGCATGAGAAAAACTTGTGTTTCTGAGGCTTAGAAGATTAAAAGAGTGAGTACAGGCCAAGTTGGCTTTATTATTCCTCTCTACTAAAGTTTCAACAAGATTTTTCCCGAGTCTGGACCCTGATCTTCCTTTCATACAGTAGTTATTTTAGAACAGTTACAATTGTTAATTTTTGAAAAGCAAGTAAATCTTTCCTGAGCATTCTTCCAGTTTAACAACCCAGTGAATAACTTTCCTAAGGACCTTGGATCCATTTCTTTAGAATATAAATGTCAGAGAAAACATCCCTGATACTTCTGCTTCAGGAGATTATGGGATGTGATTTCCATAGTCACATTGCTTCCAATTGCAAAACTTGGTCCTGTCTGGAAGCCCAGACAGAAGTCCTTTATTTTAGGTAAGGCCATTCTCAAAACACAAGTGGTCTATGAGTCTATTTTCCATTGTTTATAATCTTTACAGAGCCTTTGTTTCAGCAGAATTGAATTCATTCTCTCTTCCCAATTGAAGTAATCCCGAATAAAATCTACCTTGCCAGTCTGGCTTTGTCCAGTGCAATTTTTATTTTTAAAGTGTTCAGAATGTAATTGCAGGATTAGAGCAAATACCCCATCATGAATGTTCTTTTGATTGTGGTACTGCAGGTTTCTTCAGAGTGAGTGGAAATGTCTCTGAAGTTTTGGGAAGAAGATTGCTGTGGGATAGCTTAAGTTCTGCATTGATTATTCCTATTTCTTTAATATTTTTTCTTCACATTCTGTAGGGATTTAAAGTTTAACATATCAATACTTGATGGAAAATATCTGTTCCATGCTGTGTCTAAGATGTCTGACATTCAGACAGATAGTGAGATTATGCTCAATTGCCTATGTTATACGGTAATAATATCATTAAGCTTCTCTTCTGGAGGGTTAACAACTTAAGTTCGCAGAGCAGACCAACAATTAGTAAAAAGAAGGGCGGCAAGGACAGCCAACATTTTGGCCCTAGCCTGCCAAGGTCAGTGAGGACTCAGGACATAAGTGAACTTGTATTGTAAAATCGTGTAACTCAGTGGTTTCCCAAATTTTCTGACCAAGATTATGGGTCCAGAGAGGAAAGTAATTGATGATGTAGCAAGAGAGAATGTTTTCTTTCCATGTGCTTTCAGAGAGAGCAGATTGGTCAACCAATGACCTTGATTCATTCACATGGCTGACACTGATAAAGGATCTACAAACTGTGGTACAGTGTTTCAGAGATAGTCGTGAGGGGATTGGACTGACCTTGTCAGACAGAGAAGTTACATTTCTTGCTATATAGGTCTTGCTTTATCTTGATCTTAACCATCCAGCAGAAAAGCATGAAAACAAGATTTGAAAAGTGTATTAATATGCTGAGCTGTGAAAGGCTAAAGTCAACAACTTCTGACATTGCCAGTCCTATGGATAACCCACTACTATAATGGACTACTGGACTACACTGGATTATTTTACTGAATTCACGCACCTACAATATCTAAATGGTAGTGCAGTACCCATCTCTGAAAAAATTAAACAAAAAAGAGTATATAAACAAAGAAGCATTTTGTATCTGTTCATACAAAATAGAATAGATATACAGCTACTTTCTCTTAATTCAATGAGAAAAAAATATTTGTTCTAATGGTGCTTGGACAGGATATCATGTCTGCATTTTGTGGTATGAATCTACTACAAAGACAAAAATATTTCCCTGCTTCCCCCCCCGCAAAGAAAAGACAAAAATATGCAATGCATTAATTATTCTAACTGTCCTACTACTTGTTTTGAAATTGTCTCACTGTTATTTCATTCTCAATAAAATTAATTAAAAAAGTGTAGAGTAGGTATCAGACCTAGAAATAGGAAAACCGGTTAAGAAGCCACCGCATTCAGGCAATAACTTTGTGCTTAAAAAGAAAATAACCCCAAGGAGCAGAACCTAGTTCTTTATTTAGTATGGAAGGAGTGTAATTTATTTACAGATATTTATTGACAAGCATGTGCTAATTGGTTTGTTGTGGAACATGGAGAAACCAGAGGAAGATTTGTGTGATGGAACTTAGGAGAAGATGATTTTGTTTTTCTATCACAGAAACAGGATCGAGCAAGAGAGTATTTGAATCCATTTGTAAGATTTGCCTTGCTCCAGCCTGGCAGCCCGCATCCCAGCACCACATCCTCACCTGCAATCCGTCAGGCCTTTGCACAGCATATTCCATCTAAACTGATTCTGCTTGTTTCACCTCCCTATTTGTTTGGTTTCTGCAATTCTGGTATCATATAATATTTGTCAAAATTATGTTATGTTATGTTATGTTATGTTATGTTATGTTATGTTATGTTATGTTACCTTATATTATATGCATTGAGCTACATTGCTTGTTTTTAAATCTCCACTTACAGATAAACACAATGTGTTACATTTATATTTTAAAATAATTGAGCATTAGTTGATTTTGAGGGGATGCATCAATAGTTTGCCAGTTTAATAAGAAACATTATAGATATTTTTCTGTGTTCTTTAGCTGATTTTTGATTATGTGTTGGTTTCATTTTCTTATATTGAAAAACATGCATTTAAAATTTTGAGTTTTGCAAGCCATAGCATTATGATGTCTTTAGAAAATGATGCATCTTTCTCTCAAATATATATCTGACTTTACAAATGACACAAGAAATGATATTGAGCCAGTACATTTTTACCATAAACTTGGGATCTTACCAACCACAGGGCACTGCTCAGAAATCCAATCCCCATTAAGATTTCTTCTGTATCACTTCACAAACACTGTCTACCTTGAGTAATGAAAAAAACACCACAGAGGTGCATAGCAATACGAGATGGATCCTTGCAATACCTGCGGGCTTCCTGAAGAGTTCTGCAGGAGCGAGGAAGAACCTGAGAACTCAGCTCTCCTGCTACAGGTTTTTTATTTGCAACACAGAAATTATACTTACCTGCCTTACTTGGGGTTTGTAAAATTAATTAATGCACAATAGTTCTTTGGTAATAATGAAAAAAACTTGTAAGAGCCAAATTTGTTTGTTATTCTTAATGGAAATGCTATAAATAAAAATATAACATTTATACACCTTCTTCTGTTTTATTTGAGAATCAATATTTTGTAAATTTAAATACCATGACAGACTGCCTGTATAAAATGCTCATAGAAGATCCTTCCTAAATATGTAAGACTACAGTCTTAGAAAGTCTTTCTTAATTGAAATCCATGAGAAAGATTTTTTTTGTTTTTTTCACTGTAGTACCCTACATATTTAAAAACTTAGCTGATATTATCACCTCTCTTTCACTCACTCTCTATGAATACATACTCATAGTTTTCTTTAAAAACTCAT
>PVKA01000711.1:0-11893 GCA_004027165.1 Ctenomys sociabilis
GAGGAGACGGAGGAGCAGGAAGAGAAGCTGGAGGAGGAGCAGGGGCAGATGCAGGGGCAGGGGCAGGGAGAGGAGGAGCAGAAGAAGCAGGCAGCGCAGGCGCAGGGCAGGACCAGAGCAGGAGGTCTGAGCCTGGCCAAGGCTGCCTTCCAGGGCCGCCAGCGCCCTGTGACTGTTGCCCAGGCGATGGCTGGGCACTATCAGGAATGCTCCGAGGCTGCATCCTTCCTTTGGACTCCTGGATGGAGCAGAAGGGGGTGGATGGCTTTTCTCTTTCTGCTCCTTCTTTTCATATGCAGCAGATTAGAGCGGCGGGTTGCTGTGGCGACGACACGGCGAGGCTCCCGCACACCTGCACCGCCACCGGGAGCCGCCAGCGGACGCGGGCTTCCCCGGGGGCCTCCGTGCTGTGGGAAACAACAACGACAACCACAAAAGAGGAAGGAGCCAGAGGCGGAGGGAGGAGGGGAGGGAGAAAATACACCACCAGTTTAAGCAACGACTGCGCTGCTTTTTAACAAAACAGGGGAGGAATCCACAAGTCACCCAGATGGCGCCCCCAGAAACCGCGAGGAAGTCGTCTGCGAGCGAGAGGCTGAGGCAGACGGGAGGGGACGACAGAGGCCACAGGCTCTGAGCCCCAGCTGTGTGCTCACCAGAGAGGAACGAGTCCCAGCTCCCAGAATGGGGAGCTACAGGTCTGAGGAAGAAAAACAACTGACTAAATGGAAAGTTGTCCTCTGATGCCGCAGAACTGAAAGAGGTCTCCTGACTGTGTCAGCTTTCTGATGAAAAGAAGCACGGATGGATTGGGGAAACAGAACATACGCGTTCCTTTTAAATTGAGGACAGACAGACAGACAGACAGACAGAGACAAAGAGACAGAGACAGCAGACGAGGGGAGGGAGAGAGGCAGAGAGAGAGAGAGAGAGAGAGAGAGAGAGAGAGAGAGAGAGAGAGAGAGAGAGAGAGAGAGCAGAGAGCCCAGAAGGAGGCCTGCAGGGCAAGCTCCTGAGCCCAGTGCAGCTCTTCGGATTCCCTGGCCGGGCGCCAGCCTCTTCCAGTGAATAAGTCCTCTCCCAGTGTTCTGGCCTCGCTGCGTCCAGGCACCAGGCCTCTGCCTCGTCCTCTTGTCCCCATCAGATGATTGCCCTCTGCCTTATTGCCTCAGTTTCCATTACCAAAACATCACAGTGCATTAGCCTGTCCAAAGCACTTTAAAACGACAATATTTACAGAAGGTTACATAAAATACGTATAGAGAGATCAGTAGGGACTGCACGACAGACCTGCTGAGCCTTGAGCACGCTCGGCTGGTGTGTGTTCTGAGCTCCGTTCTCCAGGCTGCTTCGGCTATTTTAATATCTCTCAAATGACACACTTAAAGGAAGAGATGATTAGAGAAAAGTGTTTTGTTTTTCTTTTCTTCATCTACGTGATTAGCAGGCGGCTGAACCATTCCTTTCACCTCCAGGCTGGCTTGGAGCAAGACCACTTCCTTGGGGTGCCTGTGCTACAGCAGAGCGAACCGGCACAGTCAACGCTCGCATCCGATTACACAAGAATAGCTCTTCCACGTCTTTGCACGTCCCCTGTAAAGAACGATGCTGATCCTTGTGGATGGAGTTTCATTAGAAAATCAAATCTGGAGTGTTTCTTTTCATAGTTATTTACGTGTATTTCCTACTAGTAGGGCTTACAAAATAGTTTGAGAAGAGAGGTATGAGTATGTTAAGTCAGAGATCCACAAACTTTCTTTGTAAAAGGCTAAATATTTTGCCCCTTGTGGTCCATTTGGTCTCTGTACCAACAATTGAAAAGTTAGTGTGGCACAGAAGTTGCCATAGATAGCATTGTGCATGAACGTAAACAGTTGTGTTAGAATAAAGCTGTATTTGCCATGTGTTCCGTGGATGGTCCACCAGCTACCCAGCTAGGTCTCTCAGCCTCTAGCACGCTTTGGAATGTCTACCCTAAAGCCATACTTTCCAGTTCCTAACCTTAGCAAGTTACAAAGTAATTCAAATAAAAATGCATCCAGTTTGCTCATGCGACCAGAATTTGTTGATCCTCTTAGGAAAAAAAAAAAAAAAAAAAAAAAAAAAAACTAGATGTAAAGGGATAGTGCATACTTAAATTGTTTTGTTTTGTTTTGTTTTTGTCTTTTTGAGACAGGGTCTCACTATGCAGTTCAGGCTGGCCTTAAGCTCACTTTGTAGCTCAGGCTGGTCTCGAACTCACAACAATCCTCCTGCCTCAGCCTCCCGAGTGCTGGGATTACAGGCATGCGCCACCATGCCCGGCCATACTTAAATTGTTGCAGTAGGTATTAATTTACTCCTACAGTGCCTGGCCCATAATAAATAAATGGTCAAACAGGTTACATTATGAGAAGTAAAGTCTTCCTCTTACGATAATCATAGATTTCTTTTTTCTGTACTGTAGAGAAGGGTCAACAGGGTGCTCAGGGTCTCATTACTAGATCAGACTTGTTGTGATTCACTTGTTTTCAGCCTCCTGCACCACCACACACAGTCTCAATTGCTGTCTCAGTGACGGGGGTGGGGTGGGGGGGAGCATATCAGATCCAGGGATCGAACCCAGGCCCCTGCAACTGTTTGAAAGTGCTTTAATCCACTCAGCTATTTGGCTGGTCCTTGATAATCATAGATTTCAAAGGCCTGTTTGGTACCAAATTTTCTAAAGATTCTTGTGCAAAAAATGCTTTTTATCACAGGGAGGCAAGCAATAACTTTAGCCATATGTTTGGAGTGGATGCCATATGAAGTGACAGTGAGAAGGCCAGACCGCCTTTCAAGAGGAGGCCAAAGTGGTCAAGCGTTCTGCGGTATGTGACTCATGCTAGAGAAGTGAGCTGGTAAGGGAAGGGCTGTGCAATTTTTATTTACATTCTAAAAATATTTTTATTTTTAAATAGACACTCAGATAACTACCTTCATAGTTTTATCATTTTCAGGAGCTGTAGGAATTCTTTTTGCTGTAGCATTGTGCGTGCCATTGCAGTAGGGTATGGAACATGTATGTTCACCTCATTGCAAAGTACAGGCTCCAGCATGGATTGCAGTGGTGAGTCTGCCTCTGGGAGCTTGTTTTAGGGTCAGTGAGCCAATTCTTTGGGAATTCCATTGACATTTGAGGATAGAGTTCGGAAAACTTGCTGTGCGCATACCTCAAGGAACAGCACCTTTTGGATAAGAGGTGGTAATTATTTCTAGGAAGCTGACCTTCTGGCAGCTATTATTGGGCCCTAAATGACACCTGGGAAGGCAGAGGATCCAGCGGAGAAGCCATGATCCAGCGCACTCAGTCTGAGGGCAAAGAGCTATGTGGAAAGAATATGAATTTCCTGGGAAGGATTTCAGAAATACATGGGACAAGAAATAGGAAAACACTTATTTTGGTTCAGTCAACTGAAGAACCAGAAAATCTAATAAAGCTAGGAGCACCCTGTTCTATTACATATTATAGTCTCTCATTTGGATGGGCCAGCTTACATCCCACATATTGTAGATTGGTTTTTACTGTAAAGACAGAAGATAAATGTTGTCTAGAGTGTGGACAAAAGAGGCCCTCATACACTACTGTTGGGAAAAATTTAGCATGGCAAAAGCTATCCATACTCTCATGTCCATTGCAGTGTTATCATAACAACCAAGATATGGAAACAACCTAAGTGTCTATGACCAGATGAACGGATGAAGAAAATACAATATTTATCTATACATAAACTAAGCGTTATTCATCCTTAAAGAAAAAGGAAACCCTGCCATGCTGACATTAGTGTCAACATGAACGCACCCAGAGGACGTCATGCTGAGGCAGTAAGACAGACACAGACAGCAAATACTATGCATTCTCAGTCTGCGAATCTAACATACTCAAATCTATTAAGAGACAAAAGTGGGAAGGTAGTTGCCAGGGCCACGGAGAAAATAAAACAGGAAAAAGTCAGTTGAAGGGTATAAAGTTTCATTTATGCCAAATAGGTTCAGAAGTTTTAATATAGGGTATGATGACTAGATTTTAAAAAAAATCTATTATGTATTTGAAATGTGCTGAAAGCATAGATCTCAAGCATTTTCATTGCAAGAACAAAAAAGAAAAGTAGAAGATATACTTTCTTTGCATATCACAAGCGCATCAAAATTATTTGGCTAATTATATATCACTAAAGCTGGAGGAAGAAGCAGAGAAACTAGTTTGTATTTGTTTATTCTTGCAAAAAATCTAGGGAATTTTAGGATGTCAATAAATACAAAAGAGCCATTTAATCAGTAAGATACATGAGGATGAATATTACATAGATTTTAAAAATAACACATTTTCTAAAAATAGTAAGTTTCCAAAAGTTACTAAATGCTAACTCCTCTCTGCCTTTTAACTGTATATATGAGAAGATGAACAATATCAGCCTTATTCTTCTATCAAATCAGTGTTGAATGTGAGGATAAAGCAAGTGAACCAGAATGTTATGCATAAAATTGCAATCAGTGTCATTTTCATCCCTTATTTCTGATCAATACAAAATAAAATAATTCCAGGTTAAGATTCCAGGTTCCCACACTCAGATAATGACTATAATTTCATGTTAATATGATACAGAATTTTCATAAAAGACAGCGGATGCCTTCCAGAGGGCCGCTTTTCGTGTGAACTCATAATCACAGAGTCTCATTAGGAACTTTCAGTGTCGCTGTTAAAGTCACATGGCAGTGCGATACCTCCCATGGAAACAATGTGGTTTGCCAAGAGACTGGTGGTGTTCCCTGTGAAGTGAAGGTGCAAGTGCCCGTGTGGTGGGTGTCCTCTTAGTGTTTCACTGGGCAAATTTTAAATAACATATGTGTGAGAGAGCTAGCTGTTGTAATTTCTTTAATGGGGAAAACAACAGGTAACAGTATTTCTTCCTCTGTGTTCTACCAGGTGAGGTGGGGGAAGACACCTGGCAGAGTTTCGTGTGGTACAAGGGTTCACTCTGGGCGAAAGCACGGCGGTGGGAACATCACGGTGGTCTTCCGCTCATTTCTGCTCCACTGTGGGATGTGACTGCTAATCAGGGTTGCTCTTGTGGCTCTGTACAATTATGACTTCCATCCGTTGGAATGAGATGAGAAAAAGGCATTTTAAAGAACTTAAAATAATATACAGAAGAAAAACCACTTCTTGTGCAACACTAGTAAATGAATACTTAAACCAGAGGCGAAACAACCAACTTGGATATAAAAACATCTTTGGGGACATGAGGTGTAATTCTTAAACTTTAAGGGCAAAATCCAACCCAGAGTAATGGCTAGTACAAGAAGAGATGGACCTGGGGGGAGGTCGTGCTGTTCATTACGTAGATATGTATTGAATGGCATCACTGATGCCCACAGTAACTCTGTCTGGTAAATGTGCTCAATTCATAGTTACAGAAACTGTAACTAAGCTGGGCTTCTGTGAAGATTCAATAAAAAGAATCACCATGGTACGAGACACACTGCCAGCAGTTCCCTCTCAAGATGTTCTCCCTTGCTCCTCTGCCGTTCTTACTTACCGCTTCCTGGAGCACAGCTAGCCGTCCTTCATGACCGGCCTCTACGTAGCCCTGTCACAGCTCCCTCTGTGTCCTAACTTTGGGGGATCCAGAAGTCTCCCGGCGCCAGACCTGCTGAATAAGGTCCATGAGGTGCATTCCGCGGCGCCCTGCGCCTGCCATGCCATCTCATGGCGTGCAGCCCAGCGCCCACTGCACCTGGAGCCCGCCTTGCAAGACACCTATGAAGGGAGACTTCCAGAACTGCTTTACAAAGTAGCAAGAATGATGGGGTAAGAGTATTTGAATTGAGGGGGAGTATTCTGAGAAGAATTAAGGGCAACGTGTCCTTTATTGTATTAAAAAATTATAATGTAAATGTTCACTCTGTAAGTTGAGCAAACCTTGTAATTTTCCAAAACCATTGGCAAATGGGAATTCAAAACAAATTTGTAAATTGGACTGCTTTTAAATAGTGTGTCATCATTTCGTAATTTATGCAATGACTTTTTTTTTTGGCTGGCTCAACCTGCCCTGAAAATGAGGCTGGTGTGGCATGTGGTGCCAGAGGTTGAATTGTGGTCCCCTGCTCCTGCCTAACTTTGCCCGAGCAGGTGCTTCAGACAATTGAGCTATCTTGCTGGCCTCTGCCATGACTCCCTTAAGCAAATTTTGTAGATATGTAGCTACATAAAAGGATATTTAAAAATATCATCTCTGACAACCCATGATAACAAATACAATACAATACAAGTCCCAATTCCATAAACACAGCTGTATAACTGACAACAAAAAATGTAAATATGTTCCTGGCTCATTAATTTGCTGATAATTGTTACTATATTTATAAAATAGCTAAAGATCACCATTTGCTGAAATGTGATAATATGATGGAGTAAGAAAAAAAATGTCATTACTAATAGAGTAAATTAAAAAGAAAGAATCATACTTTTTAAAATTGGGACATATCTACTGTATTATCTGATATGCATATCAGAAGAACTTTATAGAGTTATGGGAAGTAGGTATGGCTTTGTTAAAAATAATAACAAATGAGAAAGAGAGAGAGAGAGAGAGAGAGGGAGAGAGAGAAGTTAATGGGTAATATAGGAGCCTTTGGAATTTGGGGGGGGAGTCTAGGAGTTGAAAGCATATTTTAACATTCCTTAAAACTGCAATAAAAGAAGCAATAAATTTTACTGAAATATGCAGTGTGTAATGTAATGAAGAGAAAAGTTCTAGCACCTGTGTTTATTTCCTTGTAGAGGAAAAGACAACTAAGAAGACCTCAAGTGGCCTGACTCCGAGCCTTTAACTATGTGCTTAGTGAGGTTCTGCAGGAGCCACAGAACATACAAACCACAGGCAGCAAGGGCATAAAGCACCAAGTAGAGTCAGGCTGACCTGTTCCCCAAAGGCTATAGGTCCCAAGTTTGAAATAATAAGGATCTTAGTAAGAACAAATTCAGGGAAATACTGGAAAAATTGAAAGTTCTGATGGAAATATGTATCTTTGCATGGTTCCACCCTGCTTTGATTTGACTTTCCAGAGAAGCATGAGCATTTGTCAGATAGGATGGTACTATTGGGCCAGGCAAATAGCTCAGCAGATTCAAGTGCTGTCTTAGGCAGATGCAGGGACCTGCCATGCCAGTTGCACCCCTGGGCACACTGAGACCACAGTGGAGACTGGGCATGGTGGCGCGGGCCTGTAATCCCAGCTCTCCAGAGGCTGAACACAGGCGGATCATTACGAGCCAATCTATGTAGTGAATAGACCTTGTAGACCCTTACTAAAATTAAAAAAAAAAAAAGATAGTACTATTGAGTGTTGGATTCAAAAATCTCAGAGCCTGAGAGGGGCCAACAGGTCTAAGTGTAGAAGTTTGCAGGCTGGGATGAGACTGCACAGCATATGTTTAAATATTTTGAACGTGTACACCTGATTGGCAACAGCTCACTATTTCCCTACCCTCTAGACTGCAGTACGATGCTATGTGGTGATCTGAAAGCTTTACAAGACCTAGGTTTATGAGAACTCTTCAGAGGAGCATGGTGGCCATGGGGTCCGTGGGGTGGACCCGGCCCACAGGCGTTCAGGACTCTGCTGCAGGAGACTGCCTGTGCACAGGGACACCTAGCCGGTGCTTGAGGCAGGCTGTCTCTGTCCTTCACATACACCAACACTATCACCAGCTGTGGTTCCTTGTCCCCAGTGAACTCACTGTTGCCATTTTTTATCTTTGTGAGGCCTGAACAGGCTGGGAGGTGGATTCTGAAGACTTCAGGAAAGACGTTCTAAGGCTCTGCGCACCTGGATCATGATCTAGAAGGGAGGCATCAGCTGCAGAGGAGAGCAGTGCCAGGCTCCGAGGCTGCATGTGGGAGCATGGCCTGAGGGGAGCATTCCGCACTCTCTGGAGTCCTGGCAAGCAAGGAGCTGGCCTTGGACTGATGTAAGCAGCATCATCAGAAGACTTGTCTATTAGCTCCTCTTTTGAAAAATAAATAGAACATTACAATTATAATGTCATCTTTTCCTAAATTAGAAATTTTAGGATTTCATTCCATGTTTGGAAATATCTTCAAATATGAGCCACTGCCCCAGTTACATTTTCATCATGGCTGGGACAAAATACATGACATCCAAAATGAAGGAAGGAAAGGCTTACTAAGCCCACAGGCAGTGGAGCTCTCAGCCATACTCAGCTGGTTCCACAGCAGAGTGGCACATGGCAGGGGACAGCCGCTCGCAGTGGCAGCAAACAGCAAAGAGCAAAGGGCGGAGCAGGGCCTGCAGCAGCTTGCCAGCCTCTTTCCCTTCCTTAAATTTGTATGCAGATTATCTGCCCCAGGGCAGGTACAGATCTCACACCCATAATCCCAGCAATGGGTCAAGAATTAAGGACAAACTCTAGTAGCTGCCCCACTACTGCATGAGGCTTTGGGGGACACCCAGACCGAATCCACTACCATAACCCTATATTTATTTTTTCTTTTTTTAATCTTATAGGAACTGCTTAAACTTTTTTAGTTTCTTTGAAAATTTGTTCTTTAAAATTCACTTCATTGTACTGTCCTCTTCGTGTTTTCTATCATTGTTAATAATTTGTTATTTCAGTTGTCTGCTAACTAAAGCTTTGAGCATGGTGCGCATGTGCTGTCCCAGGTGCATTAGTTCTCAGATGTAAATCCATGGCCCTTGCTTAGAATTAGCTCTTCTTTTTCCACATTTTTCTGGAAATTTAGTTTCAGTTCCCAGCAATGATTTCATTTTATTTTTGTCTAAGTTCCAAAGTGCCTGATACATCCTTCTCTAGAACACCGCACAATAAATCAGGGATAACTAAATTCACCTTATTTGTATTTTTGAAGGCATTACTTTTTCTACTAATAACATTGGAGGTTCTTTTCCTATAATTCTATTCATTTGAATTTTGGATCTATTGCTCAGAATTCTGAGTAGGTTCTTCCTAGCTATTAATTATTTTGAATCTTAACTTTCTCTACCTACTTCCTAAAAAAAAAAAAATCATTGGTTATTTCATTAATTCCAGGTGTGTGGAAGTGAGAAGGAATGACCCTTCCTTGTTTCGGTGGATGCTTTTCAAGGTGACATTGGTTAGGACAGTTTCATTATAACCTGATCTTTGGGTTCCTCCCAGTTCTTAAATCACTCCCTGGTGTAGCACATCGTGAATCTGAGAAAAACAAATTAATGTTGTCCAGTAGCCAGTACATGGGATTATGGTCCTTAGTTCATTTGGAAAAGTAAGTTAGACAAAAAAGGTACCAGAAGGTATCATCCTGCAAAGTCTACTCTAATTGTTGAAGCAGAACACTCTTTCTCCTGATCTTCACAAGCATTGAAGAATGATAGTTGCGTTGAGACTAGATCTTTCAATTCTGACCCTTAGAAGCTTGCAGATTGGGACCAATTCTCTATCCTCTTTGGCTCTCAATATTAGCAGTCTATAAAATCAGAAGAGTTGATTATCTCTATGTTCCCCTTTAGCTTATTTATTTATTTTTTATGAATTTAGGGAAGAGTCTACAGGGTATACAGGGTCTCACTATGTAGACTGGACTTGTAGTGATCCTCCTGTTTTCAGCCTCCCAAGTGCTAGAATTATAGGTGTGTGCCATCATGCCCAGTTTCAATTGTTATCTCAGTGCACATAGGGGGCAGGGCTGGCAGGGCACACTGGAGATTGAACCCTGGCCCCTGCACTCTGCTGAAGCAGGCATATTAGTCCACTAAGCTACCTGGACAGCCCTTCCTTTTAGTTGGTTGGTTTTTTTTTTTTTTGTGGAACTAGGGATTGAACTCAGGCCCTTGTACTTGCCAGAAAAGTGCTTATTCCACTGAGCCAACTCCTCGGTTCCCTCTTTAGCTTTCAAAATCTGTTCTTCCATTGTTCTCCAGGTCCTGAAATTTCCCAATTATTTACTTTCGAGTCACTAATAGTGTGGAACACAAAGATTAGAGCTTTTTCTCCCTGCTTCCAGAGTTAAGATACAAGGGACCCCTCAACAGCAACTGCATTTCCAGCTGAGTACTGAAGGCAAAGAACAGGTTTGAAAATCCCCCAGCTTGGACAAATATCAAATCCAGTGAAGTAGCAGGGGGAGAGTGGAAAACAGCAAGAATGAAAAGTCATTAATGGTGAGGGCCCTTCCTGGTTAGTGAAAGTGATCTGCTGTTATCTACAAAAGTGCATGAAGGTGAAGTAATCAATATTCACTGTAATAACACCACACATTTCTTGTATCCTTCAATGGGGTAGAGCACTGAATAGAGAATTGGTAGAGAATTGAATTGAAAAAGTGCTACATGCTCAACATCTTTTCTTTTTGCCTCTGTTTTGCTCACTGTATTAAAAATTGCCTATATTTAATCTGATAACTCTCAAAGATGTCCAAAATGTCTTTTCTGACATCTTTCTACATCTCTAGGGAAAATTACGCTCATTAGCACTCGGCTCCAGCATTACCCTTCCCAGGTCTCTCATGTTGCCAGGTCAGGTACAGCTCTCTTTCTCCACACTTCTGCCCTCTCTCGCTGTTCCTTTTTGCTATGCACCAGGCTAGCAGGAGTTATGGGCTCTCGGACACTGCCTCCCAGCCCTGCTGCATCATGGGAGAGCACACTCTCCTCCTTCCCCATTCCCTTCCAGTCCAGGGCCTGCTCCTGCAAGCCCTTTCCTTACGATTCTCCAGAGTGTACATCAGCAACCGACACATACGGGGAATTGTGCCTTTCTTTGGGACTCCGCCCATCACAATCCACATTCTCCTGCAGGGAATGTAGAGAGCTCTAGTTAATGGACAGGTGGGAAGGAAGCAGAGGAAATGAAAGTACCATATTAAAAGAAAGATCAGCACCTCTCCCTCCTGTCTTACTATACACTAGTGGTAAACTTGGGCCTCTTTCTGAATTAATTCATTTCATAGTTTTAATAGCATTTGATACAGATTTTCACCAAGATTTCCAAAGTATGTTTTTATGTAGAATCTCTATTCTTTTTATTTTATATCAGGAATTGAACTCAGGGCCTTGCCCTTGCCAGGCAAGTGCTTGTGCCACTGAGCTGTATCCCTGGCCCTTGCATCTGTGTTCTTGAACCTGCACATCCTTTTGGTGCTTTAGGACATTAGAACTGGTGCTAGTGTTGCCACCTGCCGTGCAGGACACCCCTCTTTGGCACACCTCAAATAAAAATTGTGAGTGCCCATTGCGTAGTTCTCATCTACCACAGAATAGATGGAAATACCTGTATTTTTATATTAATTTTATTGAGAAAGAAATAGCAATGAGACAGTTTCAACACTGTAGGACAGGTTAGTAGGACAGTTACAATAATTAATACATTATACATTGTTGTCTTCACAGTAGTTATTCATAGTACAACATGCAGACAAGATATCCTGTCGAAACACTATTAGTACAAATCTTTCTTCTCACTGAACTAAGAAAAGGTAGTTGCATATCTATGCTACTATTTTGTAGTATATATATATATATATATATATATATATATATATGTATTACAAAATGGTCCTTTATTTATATCCCCCTTTTTGCTTACTATTGTCAGAGATGGGTATTCAATTGCCATTCAAATATTGTAGGTACATGAATTTTTAAGAATATATTCCAATATATGTCCAAAGGAAAAATGGAAAAACAGTGACAGATTTTATTTTTAATTAAGATTTTGATTTGATCTAAAATGTAATGCTCCTGGTCATGTTTGTATTTAACACGATAAAGTGACATTTTCATGTTTGTCTTTCTGATGGTCATCGTTTTACCTTCCCAGCACTTATGTATTCAGGAATAAGTGGTGATTTTT